>JANAVB010022350.1:0-49731 GCA_029216955.1 Iris pallida | reverse complement strand
TGACGACGCACTGGTCGGGGATGACCTCTTCCGAGCGCGGAAGAGAGGTCGATGGCCGACGCGTTGTCGTCGAACTCCTCCTCCTCCTCTGCAAAGAATTCGATGGTCTTGCTCTTCAGAGCGAATGCAAATTTCTGCAGCATCTTTTTTTTCTTTCTAAATCTTCAACGAAAGGGATATGAGAAATAGAAGAGCTAGCATTGGAATGTTGCTGTGGAGAAGAAAGGGATCTTCACTCTTGTTCTTTTTGTGTCTGATGAGCTGGGACTGCAGGCCACTCCTCTCTTTTGAATCTTCTATTTTGCTTCTTGCTTTGCTTCGCTTCCACCGGGAGTAGATAGAAATTTTAGTGTAATGATAATGATGCTTTTTTTTTCTCTTTAGTGCTTATTAAAATAAATAATTATTTTCGTTGAAAAAGTCCAACTTAAGTTTGCTGTGATTATTTGGACTTTGTTATGTAGAATAAATTAATCAAGGGTATACAACAAAAGAGTCGGCCCACTAAATGATCATCCAGGGCTCCACTGTCTCATGATGCAGAGGTAAGCGATTAAAGTGAGATTAATGTTCTGTACCAGAGATCATAGAGGAGACGGTAAGGTCTAAGGTATTTATTGCCCGGGCAGTGCTATATCAACTTCTGAGAGACGGTCAGGTCAAAGGTCTTCAATAATGATTTATGTTTTTCCTAGGACTTGTTTGATAAAATAAATTTGCATTTGAATATGGATTGAAAATCTAAATTCAAATTATGAATTTTCAATTTTAAATTCAACTCCAACCAAACATAGAATTTGGTAAATAATTAATTAGCTATTATAATTATAATTATAATTATGATTAATAATTAAATTATTATTATAATTAATAAAATAATAAATAAATAAATATTAATTAAGATATAATGATGATTAATAAATTATTAATTAAGATATAATGATGATTAATAAATTATTAATTAAGATATAATGATGATTATAATGACGATTAATAATTATTAATTAGCTACTACAATTATAATTATAGTTATAATTAATAATTAAATTGTTATTATAATTAATAAAATAATAAATAAATAAATTTTAACTAAGATATAATGATGATTAATAAATTATTAATTAAGATATAATGACGATTAATAAATTATTAATTAGCTATTATAATTATATGTAGTTATGATTAATAATAAATTATTATTATAATTAATAAAATAATAAATAAATAAATTATTAATTAAGATATAAGCAAGAACATGGCGGAAATCCTAAACTCATAGCTTTTAGAAGCATTGTCCTTACAATTTCAAGGGCTTAGTAAGGCTAGGGTCTTGACCAGACTTTCGTTCCTGCTCCTGATGATTATAACGACGATTAATAAATTATTAATTAGCTATTATAATTATAATTATAGTTATGATTAATAATTAAATTATTATTACTAGCATATGTGCACGTGCCTTGCACGTATTTTAATATTTCTTAATTAGTTTAGGAAGACTCTTTAGGAGATCAAATGGTAGTCTTCCTAATTACTAAGTTGTCCTTATTAAAATTAATGAACTATTTTTAATTAGTATAAATATGTAAGGGTATTTTTGAAATTTAAAAGTTTCACCATCAAAGTTTTCCTATTATATAGTCGAATAGATAATTAATAAAATAATGAATAAATAAATTATTAGTTAAATATTATAATTATAATTATAGTTATGATTAATAATTAAATTATTATTGTAATTATGATAATAGTTATAAATTATTAATTAAGATATAATGATGATTATAATGACGATTAATAAATTATTAAAATTTTAATAATATATTAATTATTAAATTATTAAAAAAGTAAATTATTAATTCTGATGATAATTTATGATAACTAACTATTAGTTATTTTTTATTAATATAAAAACTAATTTTTAGTTATAAATTTTTTTAAAAATAATAATAATGACTAATTGTTAACTAACAGTTAGCTAATTTGTAATTAACTATAAATTAAATATTTTAAAAATAGTAATTATAAATTAATATAATGATGATTAATAAATTACTAATAAAACTATTATAATATATTAATTATTAAATTTGATTATAATTATGATTAAAATATTATTAATTAATATTGTAATAAAATAGTAAATAACGAATTATTATTTAATATTATAATAAGACTAATAAATTATTAATTATGATTATAATTGGATATTAATTAATAAATTATTAATTAAGATTACAGTTATAATTAATAAATTTATTATAATTATGAATAATAAAATTATTAATTATAAATTAAGATTATTATAAATTATTAAATAATAAAAGTATTAATCAATAAATTATTAACTTAGATTATAATTATGATAACTAACTATTAATTAATTTTTTATTAAAAACAATAATTTTTATTTATATAAAAATAGATTTTTAAATAATAGTAATGACTAATTTTTAATTGACTATTAGTTAATTTTAATAAACTATAAATTAAATATTTTAACGAAATTATTAAAAATTAACTAAATTTTTTCCTCCCAAATCCAACCTTTTTCTTCCCAATCCAAATTTTGGATTTGGTCATTCTTTCCATATCCAAATCCATCTCCAACCAAACATAGGATTCCATGGATTTGGCTCCAAATCCATGAAATCCTAAAATCCAACTCCAAATACGGTTTACCAAATGCATCCTTTCTACATTAGAATTTTTAAAAAATTTATTACAACATATTTTTTTATTCTAATTTTTACCCAATATAACGTAATATAGGATGGAGAGTTTCTGTAAGAATTTTTACATGTAGAAATTTTATAAAAAAAATTCATCTCTCATAACAATTAATATTGAACCCTACCTCATTAACTTTATTATTTTATTTACTGCCACGTAGGATAGAAATGGAGAACTACTGGAGAGTATTTTGTTTCGGCATGTACAATTTCTGTGTAGAAAATCTAACAATTAGGATAGGAAATTCACAAGTAGGAATAGGAACTAGAAATCTCATTGGACCCTTAGGGTCTACATAGATTGAGAGTTAAGAGAGTTAAGTGAGAAGAAGTTAATGAGAGGAAAAAAAAAATCATGCTTGGTTTGAGGTGGATATTTGGGAGGGGAATTATAAAGGGTTAAGTGAGGGTTTGTTTAACCTTCTTTTGTCCTGTCACTCCCCGTTCCTAGTTGTCACGCCCCAGAACCAGAATACTGGAGAGCAGAGGACAGACACAGCCAGCTGCGTATATAGAAGTGTAATCCACCTCGACATACGGTCACGGCTGTCTAGATGCATGAGGGTTTATCTACAAGCCATCGGTCTCTTATGGTCAATAACAAGCCTAGTGTCTCAATCTCAAGCAAGTAATACATGTTACAAGATATCAGATCATCAGGCATGAAAGGTAAGGCGTCCCGAACATTACATATACAGATGATCATGAAGCTAGTCGTACAAAATGTGAGGACTAGCAAGAGTTTCAGTCATACATGATCAACCCTAGGATTTTTCAATCATGTTACAGCCCGTAGGCAGACAAAAGTATAGGTTTCAACACGAACTAACACTTGCTCGGCGGCTAAACGCCACAAAAGAATAATTTTACAATTTGAGCGGGAGAGCAAAATAAACCCACTCATTGTCATGGTTTCTTCTAGTGTTCACCATCTGGCTGGAAGACGGAGAGATCCTCGGGAGCTACTCCAAAATCTGGCCATACAAAACTAGCTGGATCAGACCCTAGAAGAGCAAGTGCTACAAGGGAGGCTTCACTTAAGAACTAAAATCAGCATATTAGCACATGAGAACAAAAATAAAGACATGAGTTAAAGAAAACAAGGTGATAAACGATAGGACAACTAAGGGACTATTCCGGTAGCCAAGTTACAACCGTAAACCAAACAAGGACCCGGTTGTAACCCTTCACCTGAACAGAGTTTAGTCTCCAACCAATTATCGACAAGAGTAAAACATAAGCAAGCATGTCCTGAGATAGCATGTACTGGGGCTCGGCAAGACTAGACAGGATTGGACTCCATCTAACACTCACGGCCAAGCAAAGAGTACGGCTTGATACTTTAACTAACTAGGGTTATCACAAACCTAGTTACTAGCAAGATGCAATAAGATGTTCCAGCAGTCACAAGACCTGCAGCTATCCAGGTTATCCAGGCGAAATTTATTTAAGAGTTATCAAGAATTATTAGGAAACTTGGAGTGCAACACCTAACAGTGTGCTTAGAACTTGTTTCATGGAGTGCCCCACATGACAGTGGGCTGGAAATGTGCCATACTCGATGGCAGGCTACAAGTCCCTCAGGTGTGGCCGGGATAACGGGATCGCCTGTAATTAAAAACATCTTCCTATATGAACTATTTGATCAATCTAGTCATTATCCTAGTCCGATTCAGTATGAATCCCTGACCATGGAAAATCAAGAATTCATGTCCTAGACATGATGCAAGACGGGACATATAACTTTTATGAAGACAATCAAGAAAAATCACCCACGGTGTCAAGACGAGAGTTACATATTACTTGTCAAGATTATTTGTCATGAGTGCGCCACCCCGGGCCACTATTAAGCTGGTACATGTTATGTTTACTTGTTACTTGTCAAAAGTGCACCACGACGGTCCACTATCGAGGATGATCACCTCATGTTCATGTTATCAAGTCATACCATGCTCAAGGCCATCATGCTCCATATTAACAAGTTATCAAGTGGGGTCGTCACAAGTTAGGCCAAGTACAGGACACATGTGAGATCACAAGCATATATACAGGAACTAGGAGAGACATGCATGGGAGTTGTCATAACACAACAATTCTCAATATTTGAGAAAGTACGCAAAAATGTTCAGGCGTAAAATTAGAACACAAGAGCTCCCTCAAGACAATAGGAGAAGAACTCTTGTAAAAGAGTTTACGCGAAAAATATCTCACAACACTCTGCGTGATACGCAGGGTTGGTCCGGCGTAAAATCGGAACATAACATCGTTGGCGTAAAACTGAACATAACTTCCTTATGAATCATTATCATTGGTAACAAGAAGCCTATGTTATGCACATAGTTGGAGAGTCATTTATCACAAGGTCTAGTTCATATAAGGTCATAGCTCAACGCATGAAAACACAAGATCCAATGGTATTCCCCAAAATCCAAGGTTCAACACATCTCATAAAATAGGCATAACTTCCACATACGAACTCTAAATGAGGTGCTCCAAAGATATTCGAAAAGGCAAGACAAAGATCTAAAACTTTCACGTTTTAAGTTTTTCGAAATTCTGGCTAGAAAATAGCTAAACTTGGCAAAAACAGTCATTATGTGCACTTTTTACGCCAAAAATTCAATTCTGCGTAAAATACGCAAAAGAGAAGGGTTCCAGCATAAAAATTATATTCAGGATACAATCCTGCGTAAAATACACATGAACAGGGTTTCCTGCATAAAATATGCATGAACAGGGTTCCCTGCGTAAAATTTACATTCAGGATACAATCCTGCGTAAAATACTCATGAACAGGGTTCCCTGCATAAAATTTACATTCAGGATAAAATCCTGCATAAAATACGCATGAACAGGGTTCCCTGCATAAAATTTACACATACGCCAGCACTACATTCTTCAGCCGACATGAAAAATTTAGAAAACTTGTTTTGGCCATAAAAACTTCATTTTAACTCGAAATGAGGTGAAACAAAAACTAAATTCATACGAAATTCCGTCCTCTTGCTCATGGAACTATTAATTTTCAAAAATAACAAGTATTAGTAGATCAAAACCAAGAAAACTCCATGAACTCATGAAACTCCAAAGTTACAATGTAGATCTAGAAGAACCTATCCATAAAAATTAAAAACTCCAAGTTCTAAAGAGGCTTATAATCATGTAAAGAAGAGAATGAAACAATAAAACTTGATATCCATCATGAAGCAAGTTGCACTTGCCTAGGGCTCTTGGGTGTAGGTGGAGAGGAGTAAATGAAGAAGAAGAAATAATGAAGAGAGAGAAAAGGGTTGGTGAGTTATAAATGATAGTTTATCATGATGAACCAAGGAGGGTCTAACCAAGTTAAACCAAAATAAACCAAACCAAGCTAATACATGCCATGATGAATCTAAACAAGATTAAACCAGGATTAGCTAGCAAATGACAAGTCATGGTACGGGTCAGAATCCCGTACACGTATACTGGAAATACGTATAACGATAAACGAATATGACAACTCTACCCACCTTAAAAGAATTTCGTCCTCGAAATTTAATCAAGAGGCTAGAGATATCAAGGCAAGCTAATCTAACACGGGTAATCTACGACTAGCAGTCAATCAAGCAATCATTCATGCAAGCAAGGAAGTAAAAGCATAAGACATAAGAGAGACATTATACCTTATGAGTCAAACAAGTATGGATATCGCGATCGGATATCATCCTCACGCTCCCACGTTGACTCACCTAAAGAGTGGTGACCCCAAGCGACACAGACTAAACTAATAGTCTTGTTCTTGAGTACCTTCTCTCTTCGGTCCAATATGGATACGGGCCTTTCCTCATACGAAAGGTTGGTACCAACAACCAATTCCGATTGATCAAGGACATGGCTCGGATCCGGGATGTACCGTCGTAATTGGGATACATGAAATACGTCATGTACCTCACGTAACGACGGTGGAAGAGCGAGACGATAGGACACATCACCTACTCGCTCAAGAATATCGAACGGCCCTATATACCTAGGACTAAGCTTTCCCCGTACGCCGAAATGAATGACGCCACGGGTAGGCAAGATCCTAGGAATACGTGGTCGTCGACTGAAAACTCCAGGGGTCGCCGATGAGAATCGGCCCAATGACGCTGGCGATCTTGGGCAACTCGAAGATGATCTCTGACTTGTCTGACCACCTCGATTGTCTGCGTAATCATCTCTGGACCAAGCATCTGCCTCTCGCCTATATCATCCCAGGCTAAAGGAGATCTGCACTTCTTGCCGTACAGTGGTTCGAAGGGTGCCATCTGGATACTGGCCTGGAAACTGTTATTATAGGAGAACTCCACTAGGTGCAGGTGATCTTCCCACGAACCACCAAAGTCAAGCGTATAAGATCGCAACATATCTTCAAGTGTCTGTATCATACGTTCTGACTGGCCATCTGTCTGCAGATGATAAGCTGAACTGAACTTGAGATGAGTCCCTAAACTCTCCTGAAGACTCCGCCAATAGTACGATGTATATCTTGAATCTCTGTCCGATATAATACTGACCGGTACTCCATACAATCTGACTATCTGTCTGAGGTATATCTCTGCTAGATGATCCGTTGACTGGCCAATTCTGAAAGAAAGAAAATGAGCTACCTTGGTGAGTCTGTCAACTATAACCCAGATAGCATCTCTCCCAGCGGGGGATTTTGGTAACCTAGTTATAAAATCCATAGTAATATGCTCCCATTTCCACTCTGGGATCGGTAAAGGTTGAAGAAGTCCAGCTGGCCTCTGATGTTTAGCTTTAACTTGCTGGTAAACTAAACAACGAGAAACAAACCGGGCTATCTTCCTCTTCATGCCATTCTACCAAAAATACTGACGGACGTCTCGATACATCTTCGTGCCACCGGGATGAATCGAATACTGCGAACTGTGAGCCTCTGCCATGATCTCCTGTCTGATATCACCACTGGGCACACAAAGATGCCTTCCATGTCGGAGTGTACCATCCTCATGAATGCATAACTCGGTTATTCGTCCTGCTTCACACTCTGCTCTAAGCCGCTGAAGCTTAGAATCCGTTGACTGAGCCATCTTAATCCTCTCAACTATACTAGACTGAACTTGCAGGCTGGCCATCAATGCCCCATTGGTGGGAAGAACAACTTCAATACCCATCTTCTGAAGATCCGCTAATAACTCTGGCTGTGCTGTTAGAAAATAAACTTCGGCTCTTCTGCTTAATGTATCTGCAACAACGTTAGCCTTTCCAGGATGATACTGCAGGTTGATGTCGTAATCCATAAGTAGCTCTAGCCATCTCCTCTGATGCATGTTGAGATCCTTCTGAGTAAACACATACTTAAGGCTCTTGTGGTCGGTGAAGATCTCCGCCCGATCTCCATACAAGTAATGCCTCCACAACTTAAGTGCAAAAACTACAGCTGCTTATTCTAAGTCATGGGTTGGGTAATTTCTCTCATGATCACGAAACTGACGTGTCGCATAAGCTACTACCTTACCATGTTGCATCAAGACACATCCCAATCCTCTGTCGGAAGCGTCACAATAAACGGAAAATCCTCCATTTCCATCTGGAAGCATAAGAATGGGGGCCATCATCAATCCTTGCTTCAACTTCTCAAATGAAATCTGACACTCTGCCATCCAAGCAAACTGCACATCCTTGCGGGTCAACTGAGTCATGGGTGCTGAAATCTGAGCAAAATCTGATACGAACCTCCGGTAATAGCCGGCCAATCCTAGGAAACTTTGAACTTCTGCGACGGTGCTAGGAACTGGCCACGTCTCTATAGCTACTATCTTCTGGGGGTCAACTTCCACCCTACCTCTGGTGATAATATGTCCTAGGTACGAAATACGATCAAGCCAGAGCTCGTATTTACTGAACTTCGCATACAACTGATGCTCTCTGAGAATCTGAAGGACTACACGGAGATGTTGTTCATGCTCCGCTTCACTCTTACTATAGACCAAGATGTTGTCTATAAATACTACCACGAACTGGTCCAAATAGGACATGGAGATACGATTCATGAGGTCCATGAATACGACTGGTGCATTGGTCGCTCCAAATGGCATAGCAAGGAACTCCCAATATCCATATCTTGATCTGAACGCTGTCTTCGGAATATCTTGCTCTCTGACTCTGATATGATGGTATCCTGATCGCAAGTCAATCTTCAAAAATACAGCAGCTCCACTGAGTTGATCGAACAGATCATCTATCCTTGGTAGAGGATACATATTCTTGATTGTTATAGAGTTCAAGGTACGATAATCAACACATAATCTTAATGTACCATCCTTCTTTTTCACAAGAAGCATTGGGGCTCCCCAAGGCGATCCACTAGCACGAATGAATCCCTTGGTTCTGAGTTCTTCAATCATCTTGTACAAGATCTCCAACTCTGATGGCGCCATCCTGTAGACTCTCTCTGACACTGGTGCCGTCCCTGGAAGCAAATCGATGGTGAACTCTATTTCTCTCTCTGGGGGCATGCCTGGAAGCTCTCCGGGAAATACATCAGGAAACTCTTCTACTACTCTGGGAAACTGAACTGCTGCTGCTACTGCCATATGCAATACTGGGGAAGAAGGTTCTACTTCGCCTTTGGAAAATGAACACTCCGGTTCGCCTGGAATACCAAAAATAATCCTGCCGAGATAGTAGTCTATTCTTGCGTACTGATCCTTCAACCAATCCATTCCTAGGACTACATCATAGTCGGCCATCGGAAATTCTATCAATCTAGCGGAAAACTTTTTACCGCTAACTACGATTTGACACGAGAAAAACACTCTATCTACTCCCACAAGACCGTTACCAGTAAGTATATTAAGTCTTACTGATAATGACTCGTGCTCCAGTCCTATCCGTGTAGCGAATCGTACATACATAAATGAATGCGATGCACCCGAATCAAATAATACTAATGCTGAAAAAGAGTTGATGAGAATGATACCTGCCACCACCTCACCTGATGCCAATTCTTCTGCTTTCGTCAGAGCCATAGCCTGACCTTGTCCACTTGGTGCTGGACCCCTATACTGGAAACCTCTCTGCCTGCTCTGATTCTGAGCTTGGGCAAACTGTTGAGCCTGAGGCGGCAATGGCCCCGGAGGCTGATACTGCTACTGCACTGGTGCTGGACCCCTAACTGATGGACTGGTTAGGTTTGATGATGATGAACTGGCTCTATGCGGGCAGGACCCAATCTTATGATCTGGTGCCCCACAAGCCAAGCACAATCCCTGTGCTCTGCGATACTCAGATACTACGTGCCCTGGCTTCCCACAATGAGTGCAGCCCACTGCGAAAGATTGCTTCTTCTTCTGTTGCTGAGGGTACGTCGATGTTGAGTGCTGAACCGACAAAACTAAATTAGCCCTCCTAGGAACTCCAATAGTCAAAGCCCTAGCTGTCGGGGCTGGTGCCGAGGACAAACTCATCTGCCCATGGGACCTCTTTCTACTTCCGGCTCGGTCCACGATCCTCTGCGATGTATACTCATGCCTCTTCGCTGCTCGCAAGACAGCATCAAACATTTGGTGCTCAAACTGCTCCAAAGCTAAAATATTTTCTAGGTAGAGCCCTTGCTGAAACCGCTGGGCTCGGTCCAATTCGGTCGCCACCAATGTGGGAGCAAACCGACTTAGTTGTGAAAACTCGGCCGCATAACCATCGACCGTTCTTTCCATCTGCCTAAGATTAGTGAATTTTGTCTGCAGATCATACCGAGCTACAACATCAAAATACTTCGTCTGGAACTTGTCGCTGAATATCGCCCATAAAATAGGCGTCGCTAAACCAACTGCTAACATCGCCCACCAGGTACGGGCTAAGTCCAATAACTGAAGGCGCACCACGGCCACCTTCTCTCCCTCGGGAATCCTGGCTGCCTCCAGGATAATTTCTATGTCCTGAAGCCACGTATCAGCAACGATAGCATCTTCACTGCCATCAAAGAAAGGAGGGTTCAAGCGCTTGAAGCTGTTGGCTGCACTGTTCCTTTGATAACCAACTCGGCCCATGGCATCTTGTACTGTCTGGTGTAGGGCATCACCGCAATGATCTTGGGATGCAAGCAATTCCCTGATAAGTCCTACCAGGGTTACATTGTCAGGTTCTGCAGACTGGACAGGTTGAACTGGGGGATCTGGATCCCCAGAAGGCATGACTCGGGAGGCCGCTCCAGAGTGTTGGGCTTGGTCCCCAGGTGGCTGCTGGTTCACTGGAGGTGCTCCACCTCGCTGATCGATAGGATCAGGAACAATGCTACTGAAGAAAATGACAAGGGGAACATTAAGGAAGGACCAAGATAGATTAAGGATATTGTAGAAGTATGGAAAAGAATAAAGAAAGACCCCTGCGGCTCAGAGAGTTCATGCGGCTCAAGTATCCATGCGGCTCGAGCGTCTATGTGGCTCAAACAAGTCCTATGCGGCTCAAAGAGGAGCCACGTGGCCTACAAACAGCTCTCTCATTTTTGCATTAAATGCCTTGACGGTTGACAACTTTGACGAGGTGACAGTTCTGACACGAAGATATTATTATGACTCCCTCATAATGACGGATTCCTTAGAAAGCGATGAAAATCTCTGACACAATCTCCCGAGATTCAGAAACTGTCATACGGCTTTGACACGTGGACAGTTGTATGCGGCCCAAGCGGAGACTCTCCCATACGGCTCACGAAGACCAGCCCCATGCGGCTCACGAAGACTAGCCCCATGCGGCTCACAAAGACTAGCTCCATGCGGCTCATGAAGGACTCCTCCATGCGGCTCATGAAGACTAGCTCTATGTGGCTCATGAAGGACTCTCCCATGCGGCTCACGAAGACCAGCCCCATGCGGCTCACGAAGACCATCCCCATGCGGCTCACGAGGACTATCTCCATGCGGTTCACTCATGCGGTCATCCATACTCATGCGGCTCAAATTATGCCATACGGTCCAAATGTTTTGGGGGGCCACTCTTAGGCAGCCTGGACACGTGGCCAGCTTTATGCGGCCTAACTTTCATGCAGCTCAGATTTATGCTGTTATGACACGCGGCATGATAGCAGGGCACGTGGCATCAGATTGATCGAAATCTCTTAGCAAATCCCAATAAAATATTGGGATCAAATCAGATCATTTACAAATAAGCCAATTAAAGACACGTGTCGAGGAATCCGAGGTTGGCATGACAAATCAGGAGGATTTATGTCAATCAGCATTAATTACCCACAAAAAATTTGATGCAATCACATTTATTGCTCAAATCTCGATGAACGGCCCAGATCCAATGATCCTTAGCCGCCGACTTCCAAGAATGGACAATCATTGTAAACCCTAATGAGGCCCCCCACTCTTATAAATAGTAGGGTGCCATTCCCTTGCGAGACATATACACAGAGACACACACAGAGAGATATAGAGAGACATATACAGAGACAGAGACAGACGCACATAGAGAGCCAGAGAGCCTGAAGAGAGAGCATTTCTTCATCAATGCCAAGCAGTTCTTCCACAGAGCCAAAAAGCTGCACCCGATCGTCCAAGGAGTAAGGCAGAGCGGCCGTCGCTTTCCCGAGCCTCTATCGTTACCCCCAGAATCTAAAATAAATAATTATACTTAGATTGCTGTACCTAGGTTTTCGTCCCTAGGCTTTCTTTGTACAAGCGAGTTTGTATTATGAAGTAAAAGTCCAGTCCTCCGATAATTGTTCTGTTCTTTTATATTTCATGGCAAACACGATGGCGACTCTGCTGGGGACAAACTTCTCCACAAATGAGGAGTTGGTGACGCAATCGGATGCAGCCAAACTTGGCTCCACGCAACAGAAGATGGTCGTCCGCTTCGACCAACAGGCGTTTAAAGAAATGCTCTCTGAAGGAAGTGCTGGCCCGATCCAGAAGCGAACCCGCACAAAGAAAGGTCGTTGCGAGTGGAGGCCAAAATCATTTGCTCCTCCACAAGCTCTGGACGGGGTACTCTCTGCTATCCAAGACGGCGAAGACGACTCTCACACGGCTCCACTCCGAGCCGTAGAGCACTCTGCTGTCCCCAAGTCCGGCAGAGGAAAGCACTACGATGCTGGACTTGCAGGGACAAAGAGTGGTTCTATGTGCCCCAAGAAGAAGTCGAACGCTCATATGGCCAAGTCTGCCAACCACATACAGGATGCTCATGCGGCTGAATCTGCCAGCCGCATGAAAGGTCTATGCGGCCAGATCATCCAGCCGCATGAAGAAAACTCATGCGGCCGAGACTCCCAGCCGCATGAAGAAAGCCTATGCGGCTACGTCTGTCAGCCGCATGAAGATTGTTGATGACAACAGCATGACGCCTACTCCACGTGGCTCTGTCTTCGACCGCCTCTCCTATGGTCCTGATCTCTTGTGCTCCCAAGAAGATATGTCTGACTCTCTCCAGCATCACCTAGACTCTTCCTACTATGTGCCCTTACGCACTAGAGCGAAGAAGTCTAGGGCAGCGCGAGCTTGGCAAGCTCGGTCCGCTGATCCGGTCTCTGACCATCCGAGCGTCCCCCATACTGTTTTGCGGGCCTCAGATGGGAAGTTGTACAGAACCACTCGAGTCCAGCCCCCGGTGGCAAACGGACAGAGAGGTTCGCAAAAAGTCTTCCAAAATCCAGGGAGCAAACATGGTCGATCGAGACCCATCCGACTTGCGTGAGGCCATCCTCCATAAACGTAAGGAAAGAAAAAATGCATTGGTGTGCAAAAAGTCCTCCCACGGACGTCACTGCACCCAAGTCATCGTCAACTGCTGCTGCAATAACGCGACGGTGCGAGAAGACCGGCAGTCTGCCTTTCAAAGACTGCAACAGCCGTCTTCGGAAGATGAGGCACTTCCCGTCGTCTCCTGCAACTCTGCTCAGAAAGTTCCCGCCGATGGGAGAGGGAAGAAGACAAATATTCCCAGCCCGAAAGTTTCAACCACTTTGACCAAAAGACTGTCGTCTAAGCGGGTGCCCACCACCGAAGTTTTCCAAGGCACCCGTTCTAAGACGAAATCTGCTACAGTGGGAGATTCGTCGTCCACAACGCTGGGGGTTGCTGGGACTGGGGGTAGCACTCCTCCGAACCTCCAGGACAATTCGATGTTCCAAGAAGACGAGCCGGGGAGACAACTCTTCCATCAGATGCAGCAAACCCCGACGTCCCCGAGGACGTCCACAACTCCCAAGACGAGGCAAACTCGGAGACTGGGGGTACTGTTCCTTCCGAGTCCAAACCAGAAGAGAACATTCCCACATACCCCGATGACTTCTCACTACAGGGGTATGATTCGGAGGGCGCTTCCTCCACCGCTCCGTCCATCTCTCCTCATGTAAAGACGGTATTCATGACAGATAGCAGCCAAGGTGGTTCCAGTGATCGCCAACGCATCGACACTCTCGAAGCCATATTGCTTGCCTTGGTCAAGTCTGTGGACGAGATCAAAGCAGCCCTTCCAACTCTGCAAGGAGGAACGCCTGGCCAAATAAGCGTGGGTCCCGCGGTCAATACGGACTCGAATTCGGCGGCACCGAACCCGGGCAACAATCCTCCTGAAGTAACGGCCCCCACCGCCGTAGATGAGGCCCGCAAAGCGAGTAGAGAGGTCCAGGAGCTCCGAGCCATGTTTCACGCTCGAAAAAATTCTCAAGACCTCAGAATACGGCAACCGTACCCTGCTGCCTGGAGGGATGTTCCATTCCTACCAAGATATAAGCCATTCAATATCAATCCTTATGATGGCAAGACCTCAACAAGTCGGTACATCTCTTACTTCGAGGTCACCACCGATCATCTGCCCCATGACGATGCCATTCTCACACGATTATTCATCGGGGCATTGGAAGGGGTCGCCTTCGACTGGTATCGCAACCTGCCAGACAACTGCATCCAATCCTTCGCCAGCTTCAAGCGCATGTTCTTGGAGAGATTCTAGGAAGTAGGACAGGACATCACAATGTCCACCCTCATGGACGTCGTCCAAGGGGAGAAAAAACTGACAAGGAACTATATCGAGCGGTTTTGCCAAACCGCAATGAAGCTGCCATCTGGAAATCCGGATTCCTCCTTGATCGAAATTTTCCAAAAGAGATTGCTCCCAACAATCAGTCTCTGGATGGACGAAAGTCAATTCAAGGACTGGAAGACGTTTATCATTAGTGCCACATGCACCGAAGAACGATTGAAGAAGGCTCGCCAATTGGGATTGCACATCTCGGACGGAGAGAACAAGGGCAAGCGTCCTAATACCAACAACGACAATGGGGGTAGCCCCTCCAACAATCGGGACAGCAGGGGTAAGCAGGCTATGGTGGCCGACACAGCACAGAAACCTGAGCCAAAGCCGACAGACAAACAATGGCCGCATATCACTTACTCCTTCGAAGACGGTCACGTCAAGCCCATCTTGGACATGCTCATAAAAGGAGACAGAATTCAGCTTCCTCCATCAAGATGGAAATCGCGGCAGGCAGACATGGAGAACCCAAAGTACTGCCATTACCACCGCTAAGTCCACCATGCCACACATGACTGCTACCAACTAAAACGGTACATCCAAAATCTCATCGATTCGAACGCTCTGGCCATCGATTTCGAAGAGGTAATAGTAGCAGCCAATATGGTGTCAGTACAATTCGGCAGCTTCCCCCCGACAAAAACTCAAGACGGTGTGGTCCCCATCCCTCTGGCGACAATGGAGATTGCTAATCTTCCACCTCTCCGAGATCAGGCTGCTGGTCTAGTGCCCCTCACCACATCACGAGGAGAGGTCATGTGGATCCATCCAGACTTGGTATCGGAAGTGACTCGGCCCACATCATCTTCCATCTGCAAGAAGAAGAGTGGAAAAGTCAGGTCCTGCCGCACAATCTCGGCAGATATCGAAGAAGCTACAGCCGTCGTCACACGGTCTGGGGCACAATCCCAACCTGTGGTTGACAACTCGGCTGAAGATCATTAGCCCACTACAACTGACGCTCTGGGACCGGCTCAGCCTCCGACGACCGACAAGCCTAGGCTGAGGGAGACTCGCTTTGACAAATCCCTCCGAAAAGAGGCACCACAAGGGCTGGAGAAGCCCTACAACTTCGACATCTTGGCGCAATTGGCCAACACACCGGCCAAGTTATCATTATACGAGCTTTTGAGACTCTCAAAGGATGTTCGTGCGGCTTTAAGCGATGCACTCCAAAATGTCGACGCATACCTGGCTCAGGTCAACCTTACGGGAGAGAACCTGCCTGCAGATCTCCAAGACAGCGCCTGTACGGGAGCGATGTCCAACATTATCTTTACTCCACAGGACATGCTCATCAAAAGCAACCTGCACGATCGCCCGTTATACTATACTGGATACATCGGCGATGTAAAGGTCGATCGGATGCACATTGATCCTGGCTTTCCATAAGCATTATCCTGAAGGGTCTGCTACATCATCTCCGCATCCCAATACATCGCCTGACGCCTACAAGCACCACCATCAGCGGTTTCAATTCGGGCATGAGCTACCCAATTGGGAAGATTGGTCTGAAGTGTCAAATTGGCAATCTCCAATCAGAAGTCACCTGCTACGTCATAGATGCAGACACTTCTTACAACATCCTCTTGGGGCGCCCGTGGATACATGATTATATGATCGTGCCTTCCACGCTGCACCAGTGCTTCAAATATGTCGACAAACACGGCTTCGTGAGGACAAAATTTGCTGATATCGATCCCTTCAAAGGGGTCGAATCCTACTACTCAGACTCCCGTCTGTACGAAAAGTCGAAGAAGCATCTTGGTGAAGGAGATGTGCAAGCTCGTACCGAGACAGCCACAGGATCAGAAGAACCTCTGACGATCTACCTCCAAGCTCGCAAACCTGGCAAGTCTGTACCCCTTACCGCCACTTTGCGTAAGGACGCAATCAGCCTTTCGGTACAAGAAGAACAGATGATAATCCGGCTGCCAAGGTCTGGCCAAATGCCAAGACCCTCAACGGAGCCATTGACAATCAGGCTGCCGAGAGTCGGCCAGCCGCAAACAGAGAAGCTCAATCCCTCCGACAAGCCAATGACGATACGCCTTCCCAAGAAGGGCCCCGATGCAAGGCCTGGAACTTCTAGTCCCCGTCCAGCATCGAGCACCAGACTGGGGGTCGCTAGTCTGCCAACAACTCCATGCTCTGCTCCACCAGCTGAACCTCTGACGATCAAGCTGCCCAGGCCATCCTCTCAGTCTTCATTTATACAGGGGGTAGCCGAAGAGGAACCGGAGCTAGCCAAGTACGTGGCTGTCCACACTGATGTTCCCTCCGCAGATGATGTAATCCCCCTAGAAAAGATACCTTACTTCATCAATAAAGGGCTATCTTTGAACTACCTCGAGCTCAATAAGCTGTGTACAATGTATACTATGGAACACGGTATAGGCACTCACCTACACACACAGGTAAAAATGTGTACACCGTAATCCAGCTTACTCCAATGGAAGACGCTTACCGCATAATCGAGGGAGGGGACCATCCAATCATCTTCGGTCGGAAGGACGATCCGCATCCCTTCATCGTAGAAGAAGTCGACCTTAGATCAGATGCCGGGAGACTGCCTCTGTATCTTTATAGCCCCCAATCCAAATATCTCATGCAAAAACAGGGGTATGACCTGGAGGCGACGCCAGGTTTGAACTATGGTACTGGACGACGATTACCTTTGAAGCCACCGGTCCCGGCTGGCAAACCACGGGACTACTATAGCAAAACTCGGTGTGGATTAGGGTATGTTACACCTACGATGACCCCTGAGAGTTCAGATGAAGAATGTGACTGGCATTCACATTCGACCGGGTCACCAACTTCTGACTCAGATACCAGCATCGGAGACATATTCAGACAAGTCCTATCAGTCAATATGACATTTGTCGACGCTTATGAAGAAGACGAAGACATCCCTGAAATCCTCGAGCTAGAGCCGTAGGCCCAACAGCTGGATACACAATGGGAAAAGAGGTTCGAACAAAGAGAACCTCCTACGAAAGATGAAGTTATACAGTTCGACCTCGGCAGCGAATCTTCTCCAAAACCAATCTTCGTTAGTAAAAGCCTAACAGACGAAGAGCGAGAATCGCTGCTGGAACTTGTTAAAGAATATATTGATGTGTTCGCCTGGAGCTATGAAGACATGTCGGGGTTAAATCCCGATATTGCTCTTCATAAACTCAACATTCGGCCGGACGCAAAGCCAGTCAAGCAGCAACAGCGACGCTTCCGCCCGGGCATCATGGATACGATCGAGGCCGAAGTCAACAAACTGATAGCCATTGGCTTCATTCGTGGGGAGCAACATCCTGACTGGGTCGCCAATATAGTACCCGTCCTCAAGAAGAATAAAAAGATTCGAATCTGCATCGACTTCCGCAATCTGAACGAGGCATGCCCCAAAGATGAATTCCCCCTTCCTATCACGGACATCATGATTGACAACACCTGCGACTTCGAACGTATGTCATTTATGGATGGTTTTTCGGGGTACAACCAAATTAAGATGTCTCCTGACGACGAAAAGCATACATCATTCCGAACACCGATTGGCACATACTGTTACACAGTCATGCCTTTCGGTTTGAAGAATACCGACGCCACATATCAAAGATCCATGAGCATCATCTTCAGCGACCACTTACGCAAGACGGTAGAGTGCTATATTGATGACATCGCCGTCAAGAGTCGATGTAAGGGAGACCATCTGCAGGATCTGAGGACGGTATTCGACCTGATACGAGCGCACAATTTAAAAATGAACCCAACGAAGTCCTTCCTGGGCGTATCCAGCGGAAAGTTCTTGGGTTTCATCATCACCGCCCAGGGTATCCATGTAGACCCTGAGAAGACAAAGGCAATCATGGAGATGTGTCCCCCGAGAAATCTTCGCGAACTCCGAGGCCTCCAAGGGAGGTTAGCTTACATCAGGAGGTTCATCTCTAACCTCTCCGGGCGATGTCGACCATTCACCCATCTCATGAAGAAAGGCGTCTTATTCGTATGGGACGAAAAATATCAGCGGGCCTTCGACAGCATCAAAGAATATTTGTCGAACCCTCCAGTCCTGGTGGCTCCGGTTGCTGGAAAACCATTCCTGCTCTACGTACGAGCAATGGAACATTCCCTCGGGGGCTCTGCTGGCACAAAATAACGATGCAGGCCATGAACAAGCCATATATTACCTCAGCCGAATGATGATTGGGCCAGAGCACCGATATACCGCCATAGAGAAGGAATGCCTCGCCCTGGTGTTCGCCATTCAGAAGATGCGGCACTATGTCACTGGATAAACCATACATGTGATCTCACGAGTCAACCCTCTCAGGGTCCTCATGACTAAACCAGGGGCACTCAGCTCTTGCCTCGCTACATGGGCAATATTGCTGTCCCCTTATCATATGATCTTCGTCCCACAAAAGTCTGTCAAAGGTCAAGCCCTGGCAGACTTTTTGGCAGCCCTCCCAGGCTCGGAGTCGTCAAGAATATACGAAGGAATCCCAAATGAGGTCGTCGACTCGCATACAACCTCTCACGAGGATATATGGCAAATGTTCTTCGACGGCGCCTCAAGGACCGGACCTAAGGGCAACATCGTCGTCGGAGTCGGGGTGGTGCTGGTTTCTCCTTCCGGATTGGTGATCAATCGCACTTACTCCCTCACAGAACCCTGCTCTAACAATATGGCCGAGTACAACACTTTGGTCATTGGCCTCCAACTTGCAAGAGAGCTGGGGGTAGAATATCTTGAAGCATACGGCGATTCACAGTTAATCGTCAACCAGATCCGGGGCTCATACGAAGTCCGCCACGAAGACATGATCCCCTATCACCAAATAGCGATCGACATCATCTCGTCGTTTGAGGGATTCTTTATCGAGCACGTCCCCAGACTCCGAAACATCGAAGCCGATGCCTTAGCAGGCCTGGCTGCTTCCCTAGCAGTACCAAATCATACTCATCAATCGGTAGATGTGATAGGCCACGAACTGGTCTGCCCTAAAAACAACGTCCAATTCGTAGCGAGTTATTCCACTCAGACGATCGATGATGTCCCAGATTGGAGACAACCATTCATTGACTTTGTCGTCTACGACATCCTGCCTGAGAACCCAAAGGAAGCCACTCCATCAAACGGCGTTCTCTCAGATTCTTCTACGATACAGAGACGAAAATGTTGTATCGACGATCCTATGATGGATTATTGCTTCGGTGTCTGTCAAACGCAGAAGCCAAAGAAGCCGTACGAGAAGCTCATGACGGTGTCTGCGAGGCCCATCAGCCTGGCCCTAAATTGTAAGACCGTCTTTGCCGAATGGGCTACTACTGGCCCACGATGGTAGCAGATGCAATAGACTATGCAAGAAGGTGCAAAGCCTGCCAAGTCCACGCGGGCTTCATCTACCAACCATCCGAATTTCTACATCCGACAGTGGCGTCCTGGCCCTTCGAAGCATGGGGAATGGATATCATCGGTCCGATTACTCCACCTTCCTTCCGAGGACATCGCTTCATACTCGCAATCACAGATTACTTCTCCAAATGGGCGAAAGCTGTCCCGCTTGAAGAAGTCAAAACCTCGAACGTGATCAGCTTCCTCAAGCATCACATCATCTATCGCTTTGGACTGCCCCGAAGGATCATCCACGACAATGGTCCACAGTTTGCAAGCCAAGACTTCTATCGGTTCTGCGACAAGAACCGCATCCAGAATATTGCTTCGACGCCATACAATCCAGCAGCAAATGGGTTGGCAGAAGCATTCAACAAAACCATCATCAAGTTACTCAAGTAGTTCGTATCATCCAATAAACGCGACTGGAATGAGAAGCTTGGTGAATGCTTATGGGCGTACCGTACCACAGTTCGAACGGCCACAGAGAATACACCATTCTCCCTGGTGTACGGGAGTGAGGCAGTTCTCCCATTGGAGACTCAAATACCCTCACTCCGCATCACCCTCACTTATCAATTGACGCCGGATGATAACTACCGATGCCGACTACAAGAGTTAGAGGCCTTAGATGAAAAACGCCTCCTGGCTCAGCAAATGATCGAGCTATACCAAGCACGCATCTCTGGAGCCTTCAACAAGAAGGTTAAAATCAGAACATTCCAAGTAGGTGATCTCGTTCTGGCAGTCCGGAGATCGATGGTCATGACTCACAAGACCACCGGCAAGTTCCAGCTAAAATAGGAAGGTCTATTTATCATCGAGGCTGTATTCTCCAACGGTGCTTACCGCCTCGCAAAACAAAATGGAGACTTGCTCATGTTGCCCGTCAACGATAAGTTCCTAAAGAAATATTATGTCTAAACGACACCTTCCAGATTACCGAGTCATGTACCCGCTGGTGCCGCTGAACTCATATTTCCATATTCCAGATTATCGAGTCATGTACCCGCTGGTGCCGCTGAACTCATATTTCAATATTCCAGATTATCGAGTCATGTACCCGCTGGTGCCTCTGAACTCACATTCCGGTCACTCTTTCAGATAGTAAGTCATGTATGATCATACCCCTGAACTTTCTTCCTGGAAGAGATCCTCCCTCATGATCCACTACCCGCACTCCCAGTGCACAAAAAGGGTAACCGATCCACAAATTTCCAAAACGGCTATGTCCTCATTACCTCTGAGTCGTTTCACTTCCGCCAAAAAACAAATCACCCCTTACATAGAACTTCCATGTCCTCATCACCTCTGAGTCGTTCTATGTACCCTCCTTCATTGAGCCCACTCCTGTCATGTCCTCATTACCTCTAAATGGGAAGGCTCCGTCGAAGAAACCTTCATGCTTGCCATGTCCTCATTACCTCTGAGTAAGTATGATGACTCCCTTTTGACTTATTATCTGTACCCACAATCGAAGTACGCCAAGGATAATAGGTCCATAAAATTTCCCCGTTGAGTCTACTCCTGCCATGTCCTCATTACCTCTGAATAGGAAGGCTACACGGTAAAACCTCTGTACTTACCATGTCCTCATTACCTCTGAGTAAGTATGTTGGTCCTCTCTCGTCTTATTATCCGTACCCTGAACCAGGGTACGCCAAGGGTAATAGGTCCACAAATGTCCTCTGTTGACCACAAATATCCTCCGCTGAGTCCACTCCTGCCATGTCCTCATTACCTCTGAATAGGAAGGCTCCACGGTAAAACCTCTGTACTTACCATGTCCTCATTACCTCTGAGTAAGTATGTTGGTCCTCTCTCGTCTTATTATCCGTACCCTGAACCAGGGTACACCAAGGGTAATAGGTCCACAAATGTCCTCTGTTGACCACAAATATCCTCCGTTGAGTCCACTCCTGCCATGTCCTCATTACCTCTGAGTATGAAGACTCCACTGTAAAACTCTCATACTTGCCATGTCCTCATTACCTCTGAGTGAGTATGTTGGTTCCCCTTCATCCTATTATCCGTATCCTAAATCGGGGTACACCAAGGATAATAGGCGCACAAATGACCTTTGCTAAGTCTCTTAGTACAGGCCCACCATTCCTCATTATGCCCCGGGAGCCCAGCTGCTCCATGGCATTCTATATCATGATACTTGGAACGTCCACGATCACCTTGCCGTGAAACTGTTCTAAGTATCCCCAGTCAAACCTGTTACTTGTACCTAAAACCAAGGTATGCCAGGGGTAACAGGTCCACAAACAAGTCCCCCATGCGGGGCAAACATCACCACAATACCACAGGCACAACAAGCAATACAAATGAAGGATAGAATGGAAAGTACTCTTTATTTAGAAGACGAAAAAAGCATTAAATGTTTTGGGACCACGTCCCTCTCAAAGAAAAAAGAAAAAAGAAAAAAGAAACGAAAGAAGAAAAGCCGATTACAGTTCGGCATTACACAACTCCAAGAGGCAGTTTCTCACCAAGGCAGTACCCCCCTCAAGCCTCTGTCTAGCTCGGCGCTCAGCCTCCTGAGACAACCGCACCCCATTATCCAGGTCCATGAGTACCCAACAGTCGTCATCCAACTTCTTCTGAGCCACTTCCAAGTCAGCCGAAGCTCGATTGACTTTGTCAGCTTCCTGGATAATTAGCCCTCTGTCGATCCGGGCAGCCTCGAGCTCAGACTCAAAGAAAGTTAACTTCCTCTGAAGCTCAAGGATCTGCTCCCGCGTGTCAGCAATCCCGCGAGAGGCAGTTGTTTCCCGAGCCGTAACATCTTCACTTTCATGGCTCAATTGATCATATCGATCAGACAGAGTGCGGAGATCCTTCAGTATGGTTGGCCTAGTTTTATCCTGAGCTGCCTTCGCCTTCTCTATAGCAGCTGTGAGGGAGCCGCGCTCCTGATCAATAGCAGCAGACAGATCAACCTGCCGCAATACCTGAAGCTGGGCCACCAGTTGATCAGTCTCCAATAACTTCGATTCCAGAAGTGCAGCCACCCCTGCCCCACCAGGAAGGGCCTTAAGGATATTAATTTGACCCTGGGCGCATTGCCGGGCCAAAACGAAAGAGGTCCCTCTGTCCACAGTAGCTTCTATCCTCCTTTTTAAGTGACGATGAAAGCTGTCGACTACGTCTTGTAACGATTCGTCCAGGACCTCTGTAGAGGACGGCGTCAGAGGGAGCGTGGCCGGCAGTATCGAAGGAGTGGTGCTAGAACTTGCCACCAGGGGGCCACTTCCGAGCAGAATGATGCACGGATAGTGGCTAACTCTTCCTCTGCCACCCGAAGAGCCTGGACACTTGGCAGGGCGGTGAGGTCGACTCTCTGGGCCGCCCGAGCAGAGGAAGACACAAGGACCATCGTCCCCTGCCTCGATTGTCCCATCACCGGACTTGCCGAACTCGAGCCCGCAAGAGAACCATCAAAACGAGCCGGAGAGGGAAGAGGTACGCCCCTCTCTGCCAGTGCCCCTTCGGCAGAGTTTGTCTCAACAAGGTCTATCCTCGGCATGGGAGGGACAGGACCTGCATGTCCATAACAATAATCAATCGACGTGACCCGAAGGATGTGATCATAGAGACGATAGGCCTCCTTGCAAGTTAAGATTCGGCTTATCTTACCGGGAGAGGAGCATCGAGGCTGCAGCTCGTTCGCAGCTGGCAGGGTCTCCTCACCCGCGATCTCTAAATTAAATCTGGCTAACTCCCCTGACCCGGCCACCTTAGAGAGAGAGAGGCAACCTGATCAGCATCATCTGGACGAAATTTAGCAATTTCAGGGGCAGGCTCACCGGAGCCCCCGTGTCACGAGTCACGATCTCGGCTACTCGAGAGTCCTCTTCTTCTGACGCCTACAAGAGGGAAGGAAGATGATTAAAATCAAAGCTAAAAGAAAGGAAGGACCGGTAGTAACTTATTTACCTCTGAGGCGGGATCGATTTCTTCGCCTCTTTCCTTTATAGTTAGCCCGCGGTGTCTGGTTACAGCCAGTTTCCGAGAGCGAGGAATGTCGCCGACAGGAGAAAGTCGCCTGTTACGCTTTCGTGCAAGACCGGGTGCAACGGATGGTTGATCAACCACTATTTCATCTGGCAAAACAGGCGGCTGATCCGTCCCTACATCTGCCATCGGAAGGGAAGGGCCATCTCCATCAGGCTCGTCGTCTTTGTCACCTGCAGCATCAGAGTCCGAATCTGGCACCTCGACTATGTTCTTCCTCTTCCTTGTCTTGGCCCCCTGGGAACCCTCATCCAGGCCGGTACCAACGTTGAAACTAGTACATGGGTTAAAACCGACAGGGAGCTTGTTCGCCATGACGTGGTACAGAGCCGCCATATACAAGATATCTACTGACGCCTTGATAGCGGGAACAAAGAAAACGGTACGAGTATGGAATGTGTCATAGTAATGCCAGGCCCGGATGCCGTCTAGAAGGCTACCTTCAAAGCCCAGACAAGAGCTGGGGCTGTCTAGAAAAAGCTGACTATAACCAAATTGTCGAGCAAACCTGCTAGGCAGATAGGGCTCCAGAAAGACAGTGTTACACCAGATGAGCGGGGCGGATATTTCGCAGCCACAAAAGCATCTGGCCATCCAGAAGTTGAGGGGGCCCAATACCGTCAAGATGGACAGCCGCTACTTCCTCATCAGTAAAACGAGGGACAGATGCGAAAATGTTGTACATGTCTGCCCTCGCCAGTGCCATCCGGCAAGCACGTATGGTCTCGAATTCCCAAGACTCATTACGATAGCGGAAGATAAAAGCATCGTCATCAGTTACACCGTCTTCATAGCCCGATCTCATCAAAGACGGATAATGCATCAACAGCCACCCCATCAAATAATGGTAAGGCAGCTCGGTCCGTTCAAAATCTTTCGTCATATCGTGAGCAATAACCTTGGATGTGAAAGTACGAAGGCCACGGTGTATGCTGCACACCATGGCCGGGAGGAGAGCTAGCCGGACTCGTAAAACTAACTTCACAGGCGGAAGGATGAAATTGCGACTGATCCTCTTGATGGAACCTGCTCCGCCCGAGACTACACAGTTTTGCAGCCATATCATTAAGAATCCCGCCAGGAGCGCCTTCTCCAAAACTCGTAGGTGTCCTGATAAAAATAACCGAAAGAGTCGGTCTGACTCCCGAACCTGTCACTAGAGGTGGTCACCCTCTTAGCTGACAACATTAAGGCTTTCACCGCCTCCCGGGACTGAGGACGGCGGGGAGTAACTTGACCTGAAGCATCCGTCGTGAAGAGATAGTACACCCAGTCCTTGGTATGAGGGGTATTCCCTTCCGAGCTGTTCTCCTTTTTGAAGATTTGATGACATGTGCTATAATGGCACAATATCACTTGATAAAGAGCCACGAAGACTGGATATCGCCTTTTCAACTCTTCGAACTCCTCGTTCGTGGGAGTATACACCTCAGAAGCCTCGTCCCCCCCAAGGAAGCTTGGAGATCGTATGTATTTCATGGAGCGCAAGCCCTATTTCCCCTACGGGCATATAGAAGGTCCCCGTACGGCGATTATACATCTCCAGCAGAGATATAAACAGTCTCTTGTTTATAGGCAAGCCATGGCTGGTGCCCCGAATAGCATAATAAAGACCAATCTCGCACAGAAAGGCCTCATACTTTTGCAAAACCCACGTAGACAGATTGGTCCATGAGGGAATCGAATGTACCCAGCTGGGGAGCATCAACCGACCAATGGGATAGGATCCCTTCCGAGCAAGTTGGTTCATAAAAGTATCGACTGTAGAAAATGTGAAATTGGGGCCCAGCACATTCAAGAACGTACTCGGGGCCAACCCCATTACAGAACAGCTGGTGTGCACCTTGCCCGCACACACCGACTTCAGGCTGTTGTTATAATGGATGTCTCCCACGAACATCCCACTTCGGGTAGGAGTTAAAGAATCTTCCATCTTCTGGTCCAGTGGGAGCATATTGAACCAGGATAAAGGGAAGTGACGCTCCATGTGGGGAATGCGGATCGCCATCCCGTTAGAAATAAAACTCCAGCTCTCTGATACCTCCAAAATCTGACTGTTCTTCACAGTCAAGGCGTCTCCAAAGAAGAATGCGGGCTTCAAGTATTCTCCTTCTAACTTCTCCGAGTTCATCATAGCATTAAGAAATTAGAAAGGCTAATTCTTGAGGGCATTCGATCTCGCCGGGGGTTCGTCACTCGAAAACTGGTCAGCCATGTATTGGACTATATGGTCGTACCTATAGCTCAGAGCAGCTTGGGCGCTGCCTACCAGGAGCTCTCCAGCAGCATTAACCGGCAAATTCACTGAGAAGAAGACAAAAAAAGATAAGTTAAAAGGATGGACAAAAATGAACTAATGGGTGCTTTCGAGCTCATGCGGCTCCAACTTAACAAAGCCTCATGCGACTCAGGAGAACACTTATGCGGCTCCAGCTCAGTGAAGCCTCATGCGGGTCAGGAGAACACTTATGCGGCTCCAGCTCAGTGAAGCCTCATGCGGGTCAGGGGAACGCTTATACGGCTCCAACTTACGGAAGCCTCATGCGGCTCAAGCTCAGCAGAACATTCATGCGGCTCCACTTAATGAAGGGTTATGCGGCGGTACTGTCATAAGGCCCGCAGGGATCGGATAAGTTCGTGCGGACCACGTGAAAGACATATGTGTGCGAGTCTATGCGGCTCAGTGTAGCTTATGCTGCTTTGTTGGCAAAGGGCGTATGCGGCCACAGTGACTATTCTTATGCGGCTCGCGGCTCGACCATAGGACGAACATGCGACTCACATGAAAATAAAGGTTCGTGCATAAAGCATGCGACGTAGCCATAGCAGTTAGGGTTCTTCAAAACCACACAAAGTCCTTACCAGCAATGGGAGGATGGACGTCAGGGTGAGCTGCGGGCACGACGGCCGACGGAGGAACGACCGTGGTTGAAGTAGAGGCAGTCTTCTTCGACGAAGATGCCGCCTTCCTGTCCTTAGCCGCAACGGTCTTCTTGCGAGCCATTGGCAATTAAAGAAGAAGATGACAGTGGAGTAGGGAAATTTTGAAGTGAAGGAGAAAGTAAAGAAGTTTTCTCTCTCAAACCCGTCTTATTTATAGGAGGATAAGAGAGGGGGGGAACACGTAGATTGATAACCGCCTCGGAAAAGACGAAACTGACTCCTCGGATTTCGTCCCCACTCTCATAAAGGAGATTCACCCAGAGCATAACATCCAAAAGATTTAATGAGCCGACCCTTGGGATCTCCCCTAATGGTGGCACTAAAACGAATTTGAGGCAATTAATGACGCGCACACGTGACGAGGAGCTATGCGGCCCGAAAGTCCCTGCGGCTGATTGACTCAATGCGGCCGAGCCATCCATGCGGCCTAGACGTCCATGCGGCTGAGACATCCATGCGGCCAGGACATCATTAATACATGGCCATGCTTCTTATTCAAAGTATTTCAATTTTGCAAATTGAAAACTTTGAAGACGGTCTTGTAGAAGCATGGAAAAGAATAAAGAAAGACCCCTGCGGCTCAGAGAGTTCATGCGGCTCAAGTATCCATGCAGCTCAAACAAGTCCTATGCGGCTCAAAGAGGAGCCACGTGGCCTACAAACAGCTCTCTCGTTTTTGCATTAAATGCCTTGACGGCTGACAGCTTTGACGAGGTGACAGTTCTGATACGAAGATATCATTATGACTCCCTCATAATGACGGATTCCTTGGGAAGCGATGAAAATCTCTGACACAATCTCCCGAGATTCAGAAACTGTCATGCGGCTTTGACACATGGACAGTTGTATGCGGCCCAAGCGGAGACTCCCCCATGCGGCTCACGAAGACCAGCCCCATGCGGCTCACAAAGACTAGCCCCATGCGGCTCACAAAGACTAGCTCTATGCGGCTCATGAAGGACTCCCCATACGGCTCACGAAGACTAGCTCCATGCGGCTCATGAAGGACTCCCCCATGCGGCTCACGAAGACCAGCCCCATGTGGCTCACGAAGACCATCCCCATGCGGCTCACGAGGACTATCTCCATGCGGTTCACTCATGCGGCTCAAATTATGCCATACGGTCCAAATATTTTGGGGGGCCACTCTTAGGCAGCCTGGACACGTGGCCAGCTTTATGCGGACCAACTTTTCTGCGGCTCAGATTTCTGCTGTTATGACACGTGGCATGATAGCAGGGCACGTGGCATCAGATTGATAGAAATCTCTCAGCAAATTCTAATAAAATATTGGGATCAAATCTGATCATTTGTAAATAAGCCAATTAAAGACACATATCGAGGAATCCGAGGTTGGCATGACAAATTAGGAGGATTTATGTCAATCAGCATTAATTACCCACAAAAGATTTGATGCAATCACATTTATTGCTCAAATCTCGATGAAAGGCCCAGATCCAATGATCCTTAGCCGCCGACTTCCAAGAATGGGCAATCATTGTAAACCCTAATGAGGCCCCCCACTCTTATAAATAGCAGGGTGCCATTCCCTTGCGAGACATATACACAGAGACACAACACAGAGAGAGATATAGAGAGGCATATACAGAGACAGAGACAAACGCACATAAAGAGCCAGAGAGCCTGAAGAGAGAGCATTTCTTCATCAACGCCAAACAGTTCTTCAACAGAGCCAAAAAGCTGCGCCCGATCGTCCAAGGAGTAAGGCAGAGCGGCCGTCGCTTTTTCGAGCCTCTATCGTCACCCCCCAGAATCTAAAATAAACAATTGTACTTAGATTGATGTACCTAGGTTTTCGTCCCTAGGCTTTCTTTGTACAAGCGAGTTTGTATTGTGAAGTAAAAGTCCAGTCCTCCGATAATTGTTCTGTTCTTTTATATTTTATGGCAAACAGATATGAGCAGGTGATAAGGTCAAGATTTTAGGAAGATTAGAGGACACGAGTAGAGATCAAGGACGGATGCTGATTGAGACATCTATTCGGTAAAACCCTCACACATCTTGTTTTACAAGACATGCATGGGCCACCACTTAAACCGTGTCACGCTCCAGAACCAGAATACTGGAGAGCGGGGGATAGACACAGCTAGCTGCGTATATAGAAGTATAATTCACCTCGACATACGGTCACGGCTGTCTAGATGCATGAGGGTTTATCTATAAGCCATCGGTCTCTTATGGTCAAGAACAAGCCTAGTGTCTCAATCTTAAACAAGTAATACATGTTACAAGATATCAGATCATCAGGCATGAAAGGTAAGGCGTCCCGAACATTACATATACATATGATCATGAAGCTAGTCGTGCAAAATGTGAGGACTAGCAAGAGTTTCACTCATACATGATCAACCCTAGGATTTGTCAATCATGTTACAGCCCGTATGCAGACAAAAGTATAGGTTTCAACACGAGCTGACACTTGCTTGGCGGCTAAACGCCACAAAAGAATAATTTTACAATTTGAGCGGGAGAGCAAAATAAATCCACTCGTTGCCATGGTTTCTTCTAGTGTTCACCATCTGGCTAGAAGGCGGGGAGATCCTCGGGAGCTACTTCAAAATCTGGCCATACAAAACCAGCTGGGTCAGACCCCATAAGAGCAAGTGCCACAAGGAAGGCTTTACTTAAGAACTAAAACCAGCATATTAGCACATGAAAACAATAATAAAGACATGAGTTAAAGAAAACAAGGTGATAAACGATAGGACAACTAAGGGACTGTTCCTGTAGCCAAGTTACAACTGTAAACCAAACAAGGACCCGATTGTAACCCTTCACCTGAACAGAGCTTAGTCTCCAACCAATTATCGACAAGAGTAAAACATAAGCAAGCATGTCCTGAGATAGCATGTACTGGGGCTAGGCAAGACTAGACAGGATTGGACTCCATCCAACACTCACGGCCAAGCAAAGAGTACAACTTGATACTTTAACTAACTAGGGTTATCACAAACCTAGTTACTAGCAAGATGCAATAAGATGTTCCAGCAGTCACAAGCCCTACAGCTATCTAGGTTATCCAGACGAGATTTATTTAAGAGTTATCAAGAATTATTAGGTAACTTGGAGTGCAACACCTAACAGTGTGCTTAGAATTCGTTTTATGGAGTGCCCCACATGATAGTGGGCTGAAAATGTGCCCTACTCGATGGCAGGCTACAAGTCCCTCAGGTGTGGCCGGGATAACGGGATCGCCTGTAACTAGAAACATCTTTCTATATGAACTACTTGATCAATCTAGTCATTATCCTAGTCCGATTCAGTATGAATCCCTGACCGTAGGAAATCAAGGATTCATGTCCTAGACATGATGCAAGACGGGACATATAACTTGTATGGAGACAATCAAAAGAAATCACCCACGGTGTCAAGACGAGAGTTACATATTACTTGTCAAGATTACTTGTCAGGAGTGTGCCACCCCGGGCCACTATTAAGCTGGTACATGTCATGTTTACTTGTTACTTGTCAAGAGTGCACCACGACGGTCCACTATCGAGGATGATCACCTCATGTTCATGTTATCAAGTTATACCACGCTTAAGGCCATCATGCTCCATATTAACAAGTTATCAAGTAGGGTCATCACAAGTTAGGCCAAGTACAGGACACATGTGAGATCACAAGCATATATACAAGAACTAGGAGAAATATGCATGGGAGTTGTCATAACACAATAATTCTCAATATTCAAGAAAGTATGCGGAAATGTTCAGGTGTAAAATTAGAACACAAGAGCTCCCTCAAGACAATAGGAGAGGAACTCTTGTAAAAGAGTTTACGCGAAAAATATCTCACAACACTCTGCGTGATACGCAGGGTTGGCCCGGCATAAAATCGGAACATAACATCATTGACATAAAACTGAACATAACTTCCTTATGAATCATTATCATTGGTAACAAGAAGCCTAGGTTATGCACATAGTTGGAGAGTCATTTATCACAAGGTCTAGTTCATATAAGGTCATAGCTCAACGCATGAAAACACAAGATCCACCCCAAATCCAAGGTTTAACACATCTCAGAAAATAGGCATAACTTCCACATACGAACTCTAAATGAGGTGCTCCAAAGATATTCAGAAAGGCAAGACAAAGATCTAAAACTTTCATGTTTTAAGTTTTTCAAAATTCTGGCTAGAAAATAGCTAAACTTGGCAAAAACAGTCATTTTGTGCACTTTTTACGCCAAAAATTCAATTATGAGTAAAATACATAAAAGAGAAGGGTTCCAGCATAAAAATTACATTCAGAATACAATCCTCATAAAATACGCATGAACAGGGTTCCCTGCATAAAATTTAAATTCAGGATACAATCCTGCATAAAATACACATGAATAGGGTTCCCTGCGTAAATTTTACATTCAGGATACAATCCTGCATAAAATACGCATGAACAGGGTTTCCTGCATAAAATTTACACATACGCCAGCACTACATTCTTCAGCCGACATGAAAAATTCAGAAAACTTGTTTTGGCCATAAAAACTTCATTTTAACTCGAAATGAGGTGAATCAAAAACCAAATTCATACGAAATTCCGTTCTCTTGCTCATGGAACTATTAGTTTTCGAAAATAACAAGTTTTAGTAGATCAAAACCAAGAAAACTCCATGAACTCATGAAACCCCAAAGTTACAATGTAGGTCTAGAAGAATCTATCCATAAAAATAAAAAACTCCAAGTTCTAAAGAGGCTTATAATCATGTAAAGAAGAGAACAGAACAATAAAACTTGAGATCCATCATGAAGCAAGTTGCACTTGCCTAGGGCTCTTGGGTGTAGGTGGAGAGGACTAAATGAAGAAGAAGAAATAATGAAGAGAGAGAAAAGGGTTGGTGAGTTATAAAGGATGGTTTATCATGATGAACCAAGGAGGATCTAACCAAGTTAAACCAAAATTAACCAAACCAAGCCAATACATGCCATGATGAATCTAAACAAGATTAAACCAGGATTAGCTAGCAAATGACAAGTCATGGTATGGGTCAGAATCCCGTACACATATACTGGAAATACGTATAACGGAAAACGAAGGTGACACTAGTATACATAATTTTTCATGTATTGTTCATGTATCTTGTTTGATATGGTATCATGCATGTGTTGTTCGTGCTCGTGTCCCTGTATTAGTGAATTAGTATCTTGATGAGTATCATATTTATTGAATTTCTTGTAATAGTTGGTGATCTGATGGATCGATCGGCTAGATTGGCTTATATGTTATGTGTTGTTCCCGAAACAGATCTTTTGATGGAAAATAGAAATCTCGAACTCTTATTTCCAGAGAGACGAAAAAATCGTTCTCCTAAGAGAGAGATGAATGCTCGTTCTTAACCGAAGTTGATGCAACGAGATGAATGATCGCTCTCAACCGAAGTTGATGCAACGATATAAATGATCGCTTTCAACTGGAGTTGATGCAACGACATGAATGATCGCTCTCAACCGGAGTTGATACAATGACTTTGCTGGGGTGATAAAGATCACCGTTGCTCAAAGCAAGATTCGTCCTATTGTGATCTACTCCCAGGAACCATCAAGTTCGAAAGAACTTCTGGAACGCTCGCTATCACCTCCTTTTACGAATTCGAAGAACTCCTTAGCACTTCAATGGCGGCGGCAACACTTCTCTCTTCGTCCTTTTATTTTGGCGTAAGTCCTTAATGAAGGCACGAAAAGAGTATTTATAGAGAAGGGCTGAAATCCTAATCCTAATCCTGGCCGTAACTGATTGCAAAAATATAGAAGCGAATAATGGAAAGATTTTAATGAATTAAATTCAAATCCCACAAAGATCGGATCTGATCAATTAACTCAATCTTTCCATAACCGCTCAAATCTTCCAATCAGCCACATCATACGCCACCTACGCCCCATAGCCACTTAGCCCATCAATCTGCACACGTAGCAGCGAAGACCGTAGCAGTCCTACAGCACCTATGCGCTTGCTGCGCCTGCGCTGCACCTGCACTGCGACTCGCACAGAGACGAGCGCACGAGCGCATCACCTGCGCACAATCGTCTTGTGCCGATGCTGACGTGCTAAGTGCAAAGTGCAAAGTACGTCAATAAAATGCCACTTTACGCTCTTGAGTCCGAGTCTGAGTCTGAGTCGCTAAGCCCCTTCGGCGCTTAGCTCCATAAGGGAATTATCCCATGAGCATGACAAAAAGTATTAATGCTTCTTTGTTGGTTTAGCCTTCTTTCCACTAGAAAAATGCCCCACATGGCACCCATGTGCCTCTCCATACTTCATGTGATCTGTCAACACAATCAAAGCTTTATATAGAGATACCATCCATTTGGTTTTTCCAACGTGGGACTATCTTTCTAGTTTCTAAAGCAAAACAGCAACAAGCGAAAACACCAATAATGCCCCATATATCTCTATATGTGGGTTGAGCGTTCCCTACAGTGACTGTCCATCATGCATTAGGATATATGTCTCTACGACTTGAATCTTCCCGTATGGTTAAATACAATATGATACAAGAATGGACTAAGCCTTGAATTCTGCACCATAACTGCAATTCTTCCTACTGACATAATGGCATTAACTACGCTTCTGGCTGCACATTAAAGGCCTTGTGCCAGCCAGGTTTTGGTATATGTATTTTGGGTGTCTACAAGAATTTCCTCAAGAGATGGCCTACATCTTTTTCCATACACTCTAGGTGAGTTCTTTTAAAGAGTCTTTGGCATGAAGCCTTTTGCTTCCTTGCGGTGCTACACCGCTATGACATGGCCCGAAGTCAAGACCCTGTCTCATGTAGTGTCATACCACCTATAGCATGAGGCCCAGCCTCTTTGTAGTGCCAAACTACCTAACATGAATCCTTTTGCTTCCTTGCGGTGTTACACCACCGTGACATGGCTTGCAAAACCGAGGCACTGCCTCATATGGTATCACCCACTGTAACATGAGGCCCAGCCTCTTTGTAGTGCTGCCTACTATAGAGCCTAAAAATCAAGTTGTACCTTCAATATACTGATCAGTGATCAAGTTGTGCCCTAAAAATTAAGTTATGCTACTTATATGAAGCTCAGAGAACAGACTGCGCCACTGATCAGGTTGTGCCCAGTCTCTTTGTGCCAAAACTTACGTGGTATTTGACACTTAATGGTCATTATTACCTGAAAATACTGACGACTGACACAACAGTGAACGAAGAAAATCTCTTCGAATTCCGTGAATTGTGCCACTCAAGAAAAGTTGGTAGACAGCTGTCCTGTACACTTCGTGAGTTACGCCCAGACGCAATCTAAATAAAATCCTTAGTTGTGCCTGGGCGCAACCTGAACGACTTTTGCTCAGAAATTGCCACGTGTGTAGGCGCAGCTCAAATCAAGCGCAGTTTGACTCGTTGACTGAAGCTCGTTCAACCTGATGAAGTTGAGACAACTTACGTTCTAAAGCAGGATGACGTAGCACACATGCCACTAATCTCTTAAGACGTGTCTACTATCCTGTATATGATCACGCGCATCTCAATCATATGATGCTACACGTCTAAATACAGTTAGTACACGACTGACAACTGAATGAAAGTTGGCACAACAGAAGGTTGGTGCAACTCAATGTGGCACAATCCAGCTTCGCGCACCATCAGAAAACTGCTAAAACAGTTATTTCAAGAACTCTATAAATAGAGTTTCCAATCATCATCATCAAGAGACATACACACAGGGACAGAGATCAAGAACTCTTACAAAATTGCTGCTGCATTCTCTAGAGGCTACAGTCTTCAAGTTCATATAGTCCAAGGGATAAAGTGATCGTCTTCTGATCAGATTCCTAAAGTTGTACTTCTCCAGAATTCATTGTGCTTTGTACTCTTTTATAAGTTTGGAATAAAACAAATTTTGTTTTTTGCAAACAAAATGGCGACTCTGCTGGGGAAGACTTTCTCCTCCGATGAGAAAGTGACAACTCAATGTGACAATGCGTCGATCGGCAAGACGCAGAAGACTCTGGTTGTTCAAGTCAACCAGATAGCCTACGAAAATATGATCAACACCAAGAGCAACAAGCGCACGGTGGCTATCGCCAAGAACAGGTCTGTGTGGACTCCTAAATCTCCCACAGTCGCTGTTGTCCAGGCACAATTTGAGTGCTCAATGACCAAGGCACAATCCGCCTCAGTGGCTCCAGTACAGCCTATTTCTATTGCTAAGGCACAGTCTGTTCACCCTGTTGCCCATGCGCAGCCTACTACTATCTTTGCTGCCAAGGCACAGTCAGTTCAAGCTACTGTCGAGACATAGTCTACCAATATTGTTGCCAAGGCACCACCAGTAGTCCGTAGGACTATGGCGCAACCCAAACAATCTGCTACTCTGGCGCAACTCAAGGGAACTAGCCTTTTGGCTATTCCCTCTTCCAATTCTCAAGTTCTGAACTTGGAGAATTCATGTCCTAGTGCCAATACTAGGCAGAACAAAGGAAGACGTCCTATGATATTTTCTCAATTTGCATAATCTATGCCTAAAATGATCACACAACAGAACAAAAGGAAACGCTTTTTAGCTAACCCTATTCAAAATAAAGGAAACCACCCTTTGGTCTTTCCTCAAACTTTCCTGGTCTATGACTCAGAGGAAGATGTATCAGATTCTATTCCTGTAAACAGAGGTCCTCGAATCTCTGATACCGAAAAGAATACTGATCACAGAGGTATCTTGTCTACCCCTATGGGGTCTGATTACGACCTTCCTACTTTGTAAATTTCAAGATCCAAGCAAGGAAAATTGAAGGTATCACAAACAGAGACACTGGGAACGAAATTTTCAGACTTACGCGCTTATCTCAATAAGCGTCAATCAATATCAACTTTGGCAAAACGCAAGAACCCTATGCCAGAGGCCAATCGGCACCAAAAGCCAAAGTTTAAAAAGAAAGACCCATCTACCTATGCTAAAGAGTTGAGTACATCTTTGTACACTCAAGAAACTAAACACCTGAAGAATAGAAGACATGTTCCTAACATCATTAAAGAATATGTTCCTCCGACTTCTTCTCGTCTTATGGTTGTAACTGATCTCCGGCAACATCTTACACAAAGACGGGAGACTACGAAAATGTTTTCCTCACCTCCAAATCGCGCTTTAAATCGCCATTGCCTACATGAAGTTGTCATCAACTGTTGTTGCCAATTGGCTCGACGATCTGTCTTCGATCGTCTGAACTATGCTTCAACTCCTGAACATATAATAGAAGACGAAGATGAACTATTACATGCTTCTGTTAACATGACTTCTCAAGGCACTGGGGGTGGAAAACGTCCAAGACGTAATGCATCTCGTAATCCCAGTCAACAATACTTAGACCGGGTCCATGCATCGAATGAAGGTGTCTTTCAATATACTAGATCGAGAAATCATTATTTAATCTAAGGTGTCTTTAATCAAGAAGATCTCCCTATCACTCATGTGGAAGAGGACTCTCTTTCAGAGTTTGATGTAGATAATAAAAGTTCTGAACAAACTATGTCATCAATAGCAGCCAGAGAAGTGATGGCATATACCATTACGGAAGATCAAGATGCCTCTACGTCAACCAGTCAAGAGCAACGAATTGTTGCATTAGAAGACAAATTAAAAACCATGGCAGAAATGGTTGCAAGCATGCACACCATAATGGTGGCTCAACATACAGTGCCTCCGATTGTAAACCCTGTTACAAATCCTGAGCTTATAGCATCTTCTGTACCTATTAGTCTGGGGGTACCAGCCCCTCAGGTTGCTTCTGTGCCAATTCAAGCTGATCCAAGTCAGTCTGGTGCTGGGGGTGGTAATTACCACGTTGTTCCTCCTCCCAACACTTTTAACCAGCCTACCAATTCTCAAACATCAGGGGATGCAAATGAGGCGGTGAAACTTCTGCGCACTCAGTTTGAGGCCTTCAAGTAGAAGGATGACCTACAAAGATTGGGCATAAAGCAACCATATCCTACAGAGTGGAAGGAGGTTCCATTTCCTCATAAATATAAGCTCCCAACCATTATACTGTTTGATGGTAGCACTTCTCCAAGTCAATACATCAATCATTTCGAAGTGATGACTGATCAATTACAGCTAAATGATGCTCTCCTTACCAGAGTGTTCGTTGGTTGTTTAGCTGGTGTAGCATATGACTGGTATCGTAGCCTACATGATGGCTGTATCACTTTTTTTGCTGGTTTTAAGAAAATATTCTTGGAACAATTTTATGAGGGAATCAATGACATGATAATGTCTGCCCTCATTAAAATTAAGCAGAATCACAATGAATCCATAAAGAGTTTCATTGAAAGATTCCTCCGAGAGGCACTCAAAATGCCTTTAGGTACTCCATCTGCTGTAACAATAGACACTTGCAAATCAAACTTGTTGCCTATTATCAGTATGTTGACATGATCTACACAATTCCAGGATTGACCTTCTTTTATTGTTAATGCAAAGGCGACAGAAGTGAGTGCCAAAAATTTCAAGCAGTTAGGAGTCCAGATGACTCATCCTAACCAAGATGAACATTCTACACCTGGGGGTAGTAATCGTCAGAACAACCGTAAGAATAAAGAAATATTGGCCATCAATCTCAAAGGCAAACAATCTTTGGCTGTTAATGTAACTCAGACGGCATCCACCCCATCAACACCACTACAAAAGTCAACTCGTCCAAAAGATGATTATTCCTTCGATGAAGATAATACTTTAAGCATCTTCGATTGCTTGATCAAAAGCAATAAGCTTCAGCTTTCAGAGGCAAAGCGACCAGAAGAAGTTGGTAAAACTGATCACCCTAAATACTGTGTTTATCACAGATTCATAGGACATCCAACCAGAGCATGTTATGTGCTCAAGGGCAAAATCCAGGAGTTGGTCAACTCTGGAGCAATTACTCTACAGTATGACGAGAAAACGGTGAATGCTAATGTAGTTTCTCTCAAATTTGGTGATTTTCCACCATAACTCGTACAAGATGGTGCTGTCCTCATTCCAAGGACTACTCTAGAAATTGTGAATATCCTGCCTCCTCAAAATGAAGGTCTTGTTCTGCTGTCAACTGACAGAGGAGAGATTATGTGGATTCATCCAGATTTGATGGCAGAATTTGAAACGCCTTCCTCTTCTAAGCAAAAGAAGCATTCCAAGTCTAAATCAAAAAACTGTAATATGGTATCCTTTGAATCATTAACAGAAGAAGAAATTCTAATGGACACTAGATCTGGGAAACCCTATCTTCGGGAGTATTACGAGAATCAAGAGAATCCTGCTCCATCCCCGGATGCTCTCCCTCCATCATCTTCTCCTGCTGAAGATACACCGTCTACATCTTTGCCAGTGGTCGAGCCATCTCACATCAGCAGACAAGAAAAGCAACCCATTCGTTTCGATAAAGCATTAAAGAAGTCATCATCTCTTGGACTTGGAAAAGTCTTATAATTTTGCCATATTGGCTCAATTACCCAATACTCCAGCAAGATTGTCAATCTTTGAACTTTTACGTCTCTCAAAATAAACTCGTGAGACGTTAAGTGAAGCCTTGATGCAGGCTGACACTTGTTTGACTCTTCTCAAGAAGCCCAAAAAGGAGCCAGTCAGCTGTGCACATTGTTATAGTGTATTTGAATTAATGCCCAATATCACTTTGACACAAGATGACATATTGTTAGAAGATAACCGTCATGATCGTCCTCTCTATTTTACGGGATATGTGGACACCATGAAAGTCGACCGTATTCTGATTGATCCCGGGTCTGCACTTAGCATCATGCCAAAGTCCTTACTGGATGCTTTAAAAATCCTAGTACATAATCTTTCTGCAACTATCACTACCATCCTGGGATTCAATCAAGGAATAAGTGAACCTTTGGGGAAGATACGCCTAAAACTTCAAATTGGCAATCTTCGTACAAAGGTAACTTTCTATGTTATTGACAATCATGGCTCATATAATGCTTTATTGGGAAGGCCATTCATTCATGAACACAATATTCTACCCTCTACGCTCCACCAATGTTTCAAATATGTGGATGGTAATGGAGAAGTCCAAAAAGAGGTTGCAGATCTGAATCCTTTCAAAGGAGTTGAAGCGTATTGCAACGATTCTCGTATGTACAAAGAAGAATTCATGAAGGTGGTACTAGAAATGGACACAGATGAAGAACAGAAGAGTATACCTAATGATAATCTGGTGATTCCAGTCAAAGGACGTACCTCCTGTCCTCAGTCTTCCAAACCACTGACTATCTATCTACCTTCCTATGAGAAGCGACCTAAAGGTGATAGTCAGGAACAAAGAGAGCTCACCTCTTCTGAGCCACTTGTAATCGATCTTCGTCGCTTGAAGCTCCCTCCTCCTTCTTGTTCTTCTTTTCCCCCTCTTGTCATCAATTTGACTAAGCCTGCTAAGGCTAAAGTCCCTGTTATAAATAATGGTGTAAAAATTAATAAAGCATCTCCTTTGTAGTATACTGATGTCTTTTATTATACTCAGTATTATCTGGATATGCTAGATAGCTTTAAACCACTTATAATAGAAGTCGTATCATCTCGATGAAATGTGGTATCACTGGATTCAATTCAAGAGTCGTACTTCTTAGTACCGTCTCGAAAGAAAGATGAAAAGCCTATATTCTTCAACAAAAGAGAAGAACAAAAAATCATGCTCTATAATGATAATAGAGATGATACAGGAAGGCTACAATTACGATGCTATAGTCCACAATCCAAAGCCATCATCCGTAAAATGGACTATAATTTCAGAACAGGTCTCAACAATGGTAAAGGAAGGCGAACCCCTCTTCGTATTGCTGTTCCAAAAGAAAAATCACAATAATACCATAGTAAAATAAAACGAGGACTAGGTTATACGTCACCGTTTCCAACTCCAGAACCTTCTGAATCTGATGAAGACGAACGTTCAAACTCTTCTGATTCTATCTTATAGGATTCTGATACTAGCATCGGTCATGTTCATAAGATGATGGTGTCTTCTAACATAGTGTCTGCTGAATTCTCAGAAGATGACGAAAGTGACATTGAAGAAGCTACTGAAATGGACCCTTGGGCACAAAGGATAGACAATCAATGAGAACTTTGTTTTGAACAACGAGAACCACCTACTGAAGATCAACTAGTTCAAATCGATATTGGAGAGAAAGGCGTATTACGGCCAATCTTCATTAGCAAAAATCTCCCAAAGGATGATAAACAAGAACTAATTCACCTTATTCTTGAATACATTGACGTTTTTGCCTGGAGTTACGAAGATATGCCAAAATTAGATCCTCAAATTGCAACTCACAAGCTTAACATTTTGTCGAATGCCAAGCCGGTCAAACAACAACAACGGCGATTCAAGCCTGAAATGATGGATGCAATTGATGATGAAGTCAAAAAGCTTATAGCTTGCGATTTTATCAGAGAAGAACAACATCCTGACTGGGTAGCTAACGTCGTCCCAGTCCTGAAGAAGACCGGAAAGGTTCGAGTTTGTATAGACTTTCGGGATCTGAATGATGCTTGCCCTAAAGACGAATTCCCTCTCCCAATTACTGATGTTATGATCGACAATACATATGGATTCGAACGAATTTCTTTCATGGATGGGTTTTCTGGATATAATCAAATCTGGATGGATCCTGAAGATGAAAAACATACTTTGTTTCGTACTCCTCGGGGTGTGTACTGTTATACGGTCATACCGTTTGGTCTTAAGAATGCAGGTGCAACTTACCAGCGGGCTATGAATACTATCTTTCGAGATCATTTGCGAAAGACTGTCGAATGCTATGATGACGATATTGCTGTCAAAAGTCATCTCAAAGAAGATCACATTCAAGATTTAAGCCAGCATTTTTTCTTTGAAAATTAAAGTGACCATCAGTTCATTCACTTTCTTTGACTTATCATTCATTGGACATTTATTGTCTCTTGTTTAAATAATTTGAATTCACGTCTTTTACACATCTAAATTTCGGTTATTTATATCAGCAACTTGTCATATCCTTATTACCCCTGATAAAGTTGTCCATTGAAATAACAGTATTGCTAAATTTTATATTCTGCCACGTCCACATTACCTCTGAACAGATATAATGAATATTGTTATTTTCCAAAATCTTAAAATATATCACGTCCAGTACCTCTGAATATATTTTCTATTCTATTACTTATATCTATAAAAAGATATACAACAAGTAATGGAACCATATAAATTTTTTTATCATTTCTTTTCTGTAAAAGAAGAAAAGAGTACATTGAAAAATAAAAAAACAACAACATTTGCCCATTTTTCACTCTGAAGGATAGATGATAAGTTCTGCAATTTGTTTCTTCAGATCTTGAATTCTTCCATCACGAGAATCTAGCACTCTCTGCCTAGCTTCAATTCGTCCTGATTCAGGATCGAAAGGTTGTAGAGCAACAGTTAGGCGTTTTAGCTCTTCATTCTGAAGACGTTCGAATTCCTTCTTTCGATCCTTCAAAATATCCACCTGATCAACAGCAGATTGGTACAATTGATTTTCTTGTTCTATGTTCTGCTCAGTATTTTGGAGTTCTGCCTGAAGTCAAGCAATTTTGACTTTTAGACCAACAACCTTTTTCTCTTATTCTATAGCCATAGTCTTGTGACTCTCAGCAACAATAGTTACGTCAGAGATTTGAACATCTAGCTCAGAGGACTGTCTAGTGAAAGTCAGCAAGAATGTCTCAAATTCAGCTTTACTAATCTTTGTTTCTTGAACCATGGTTTCATATTTTGCGTTTACTAGCGGCTCGATATCTCCTCCTTTCAGCTCCTTGTAAGCCTTAATTGAACTCTCTAGTTCATCTAAAATATGTTCCAAAAATGAAGCCTGAGCTTCGTCTCCTTGACTACGGATGCCTTCAATCAAGAATGTAGTGGGAGTTCTAACGGTACTGAAAGGGACATCTTCTCTTTCTATAACTCTATAAACTAGAGGCTCCAGAGACGTAAAGAAGACTCTCGTGAAAGAGGTCACCACAAATTTGTTAGCTGCCAGGGCTCCTGGAGTGGCTACTATGTTTGAAGAAATCTTCACAGCTTTAGCAGGTAGAGGTATTTCATCTGGAGCACTAATATGAGAAGAGCTTCCTTCCCCGGCTACAGTCCCCGTGGGCGCTGCTACAAATTACATATGTTATGACTCATAATGCTGAAGATGTAATAACAAATCATTCATAGTGGAGAAACTTACTTGGGCTGAGTACATTATGAGGAGTCTCAATTGTCTTAGTTATCTCAGACTAAAGTTTGGACAAAGTTTCTGTAGATATGGCAGCCTGACTACTCCCTGCTCCTGATTCTGTCGGAGGTGGTAGAGTTACTGGAGTTTCATTCATTTCAAATGCCACCTTAGGTACTTCGGGTGGCTCAATGGTTGCAGATTCATTAACTCCAGGAAGATTGACAGGTTCCTTGTCATGAACCACATCCTCCTCGTCTTCAATAGGCGAAGGATTTTATTAATTAGGATTTCTTGTGATGGTAATACATTCTCTAAAGTTTGTTTTTCTTTAGCAATGTTGTCCCAATCTTTATCATAAGTTTCATCATCAAAATCACAACCATTCAAAGCATCAATCACTGCTTCTCCTGAATGAGTGGATATTTGAGCTTGAGAAGTGTCTTGTGGTGGTAGATCTTGTTTTGGAGAGGAAGCTTTTGGACTCATAGGAGTCGGAGAGGGAACTGTTATTTATCCCTGCTGCAGCAAGTATATTGGCAGGAACATTTACTGTCACGATAGTAAGAGAAGGACAAACATCTATTTAAGTCATCAAGGAAAAGCAATTCAGATATATATATATATATATATATATATATATATATATATATATCTGGTAAAAGTTAATATAGGAGAATATTTCACAGCTTTGATAGTACCTTCTTGAGATGGTTCCTTTTCAGCAATGTCCAATCTTCTTCTAACTTCTTTGAGTATCGGTGCGCTCGGCCCTGCAACAGCTCCGGTACGAATACCTTCTGGATCAATCAAGGAAGCAGAAGTTCCTCCTTCTGTAATCTTCCCTTGTTTCTGAATAGAAGAAGGAGTAATGTCCTTCTCTCCAGAGGAAGAACTGAGAAGCAACTGTTTTGATTGGGAACGAGTCGCCCTCGTGGTCACTGGTTCATTGATAACCAGTGCTGTTCTTTTCTTCTTCTCCGGAGCCCTTGGATAATTAGGAAGATTATCCCGTTGAGGAGAGACTATTGTTTCCGTAGTCTTTCTCTTCTTCAGACCTTTGACAGAAGATTTGTCTTTCCGCATCTTTAGAGATATATCTAAAGGATCTTGAACCGGGTCAGCAAAATTTATTAAAATTAAGGCTTCCAGAGGTACATCAGCGGGGTCCCTCTCTTCTACGTCTCGGAAAGACTGAAGAGTGCATTTTCTTTGTTTAATCCTCCTTTCAGTTGCAAATCTATGTGAGGGATGGAAGTTTTCAGCAAATGTGTTCGCTGAAGTGTAGAAGTTTGCATATGAATATAACATACGCGGACCTTGGGGAATTTGTAAGGCATAGAAAAAATAGTCTTTATGCCCCGAGCATTGTAATAATTCCAAGCTCTAGCCCCATCAATGAGATAACCTGTAGCTTGGAGGGAAGTGGTCGTATTTCCTACATGAAGTTGATCATACCGAATTGCCGTGCAAATCGACTCGGCAAATACGGCTCCAAATAGCATTCTTCCTCAAATCTATAAACCAAGTGGGATGGTCGGATTATTTTAAGCCAGGAAAAGATGTTTGGACTTAAACGGAGTGTTTCTTCGGGTAAATCCATCATCTGTGGAGGCATGGCGTCATACCCTATAGGAGGTCCAACACACTGAAAGAACCATCCTGATCCACGGTTCAGAGCAAGTCGGCATTCCGTAAGAGTAGTGTATTTCCAGTAGGCATTAGCAAAACGCCCAATGAAATCTCCATGTAAACCCCCTAATTTTCTACTACGATTTTTTTAAATTTTTTTTTATTTATTTTGTACTTCCCATACGAGTTCGCATTGTGGTATTGTGTAGCGTGCGAAATTTGCGCTTCGTATTGGCTCGACGAGTGCGAATATGTGTCGAGGTACATATTTTAGAAAAACATTTTTATTATAAATTTTATTTTATATATGAAAGTACATGTTCAAACAATGATAATAAATATTTTTATTTTGTATAAAAAAGGTTATTTTATTCGTCGTTTACAAATAAGTTATGATTTGGAAATTGTGGTTTAATATTTTGCAAAATTTGAAATTTGTTTATACATATTTTTGTTATTTATAAAAGCTATTTTTTGATTTAATATTTAGGTAATACTCTTGATTTTTGAAATTAATTAATGTTATATTTTAATATTTATGAAAAAGGTATTTAAAATGTTGTTTTATTTAATATTTGAATTATTTTGATAATTTAAAATTAGAAAAAGATTTTATTGACTTTATTTAAAATATTTTAAATTAAGTATAGAATTTATTTAGATTGGATTTGACTTGGATTGAATTATTTTTAAATCGATTTGAATTAATAGATGATTTACCTAATTGGGATTTAAATTCTTCCAATCCCTATCCAACTGGGAATTTCTACCTCCTATAAAAGGAGAGGTACTCCTCCAGAAATTTTCCATCCACAACCAAACCGTGCATCGTGTTGGTGTCCTCATGTCTCATCCACTATATTCTTATTTTACAAATACATTCTTCATCCATGTCCGACAGCTCCGGATACCGACTCGTTCCGTGTCTCGTAGGACAGTGTACAGACACCATCTCCACCACCACGTCCATCGCCATCACCTTCTCGCCGTACCTACCGCTACCACCAGCAACCGAGCACCCGCTCCCTCAACCGAGACTTCACCATCGCCACCATCGGCCAACTCCGGCCGACCTAGTCGGTGATAACAACCATACCCCCACCATCGTCGTTAGCACCGCCCCCTCACAGTTCAATCACCGGACATCCTTTCCCATCCACCGCCACCATGAAATTCCTCCAGCCCATAACCATCCGGCCGACCATCCCCCTGGTCGCCGCTACCCAAACAGAACCACCATCATTGGAAGAAAGAGAGGGAGAGAGAAGCTAACCCGCTGCGCCTCCACCCATGCTCGCCTTAAATTCGGACTCCCCTGCTCGTCGACCACTCTCCGTCGATCCCAGTGCCTAAGCTCCGGCCGGAAACCCCATTGCCACCGTCCTCGCTCAGTCGTGCCCGATCCTCCATCGCCCGCCACGGATCCGCCACGCCATCGCGGTCTCCTCCACCACCGGCGTCTGCCCTCCGCCCTCCGGCTTCCCCGCACCTCCGACCAGGAGCACGCCTCCGGCTAGGCGCGCGCCCAAACCCGGCGTACAGAACGCCGCAGCCGTAGAATCTTGCCGCGCGCTGCTCCCCGGCGCTAACCGGACTCCGCCGCCGTCTTCTCCACGCTACTGAACTCTGGCACCTCCACGCCCTGCCCGTCGGCCACCCGGCCGAAACCGCCTATGTAAGCCCTTCGTTCCTTTCAATTCCCCCCTCTCGATTTCTCTCTCTCTCTCACTCTCACAGTAAGTTGAATTGGGGGTGACAGATTATAATTATTATTATTAAAGGTATAAGCTGTATTATTTTAAGGAGGGATTGTTATTATTAGTATTACTATTATTAATTAATTGTTATTATTATTATCATTATTATTATTATCCTCATTATTATTATTATTATTATTATCATTACTATTATTATTATTGTTATTAGTATTATTATATTATTATTACTGTTATTATTACATTATTAGTATTATTTTAAATACTTTGTTATGATTACGATTTTTATTATTAAAATTATTCTGTTTATTTAAATAAAGTTGATAAATAATATTTTCCAAAATTATTTTGAACAACACTCAATAGTCCTAAAATTTTTCCTATATTTTATTAAAATATTTTGACTAGCGAAAAGTTACTTTTCTACAATATATATATTATATATATTTTAAATGTTTGAGTTTAGCCTAAAAAAATGAATTTTGATTATTCATCTAAACGTATATTTGACTAATAATAATGTAAAATTTCAAATTATATATATATATATATATTTTTTTTTTTCAAATTATATATATATATATATATACATATATATATATATATATATATATATATATATATATATATATATATATATATATATATAAAGTATTTTCAAGAATTACACAAAAATATTTTAGAAAGTTTGTGTACGTAATCTCCACAATTTCTTCCAATTATTCTCATTAATCATGACTAATCATGCTTGCCTATTTTTCTCGCAACCTCGGATCCCTACACATCGAACATGGCCATTGGACTATTGGGACATGTCAGAGAACACCACACCACACCAGGCGACCCAACAGGAAAGATACCTTGCCATTATACTGTTTATTTTCAGTTCGTATTTTATTACATATCACTGTTCATTTATTTCTAGTTCTTGATTTACTGCCTGCTCAGTGATATTAGCTGTACCTCGTTATTTATCCTTTGATTGCATGTGGACCTAGAGTTAAGGGACTACCACTAGTTTAGTGCATTACATAAACTTTGACACTAATGTGCCACGAGATGTGTGAGTAGCATATAGCCTACGGTCTTGCGTGTTGGCTGATCACTGATGCGTACAGGACGTGCGTTAGGACTAACAGTCAATAGTTGTATGTTAGAAGACTTGACGGTTAGTAGTGTTACATGGTCGTGATTGTGACATGATAGTTACATTGGGTGGGGAGAACATTTCCGTGTCGTATGGGCTTCGATTGCACTTTCCTTGTAACCCGGAAGCTCCGCTGGAGATACGGGTATAAGCCTCTAAGGTTGGCCACTGTCGTTTTTGAACGTCATGCGCTTAGGTCACTGGTGCCCAAGTGGGGACTATACCAGATCCCATTTACAGCCAGGGCTCATGCGACGAAAGGTTTGTTCTCAACTTCATGATCACTTTAGTATGGTTAGATTACCTTATTATTGTCTTGTCACTTACTTTTGTTTGTGGCATATTTTTATATTCAGTATTTATATGGCATGTCTATTATATCTTGTTACGTCCCTCTGAGGATATGGTTATCTTGCCAGGTGTGTGCTCTTGTCTTTCGCAGGTGGTCTAGTCGTGTCCATGATCGTCACTATTTCTTCGAGGATGATTGTACTTTGATCGTCTTCGCTTCGCCCGCCAAACATATTTCATTCTCCATGTATTTTTACGTATTGGTAGTAGATTTGTCTCCGCCCAACAAATTGTATTAAGACAATTCATTATCATTATATGATATCTTTTATTCATTTATTTTGTGTGGATGAGATTAGTTATGGTTCTACTGTATTTTACAGCTTACGTATATTTATTATACGGCTGACATGTCTACGTTCCTAAGTCCTACGTATTTTGGGACTGGGGCGTTACACTCCATCAGGAGGTCCCATATCCGGGTCCATCAAGCAGGGATGGTATAGTAATAACCATCCAAACAAATAAGTGAATGGCATTTCTGTACGAGGAAAATTCGACCGATTATCATTTTCTTTCAGCATATTGTCCACAAAAGAACGCAATCCTGCGTTCAGGCGACAGGTCATGGCTGAAAGTAGATCCATCTTGTATCCGAATACAAGACGTGTCGCAGCGAACAGGATACCCCGATGAAACCTGTCAACTGTACTAGCCCCTGGAACTACAAAGCGTCGTAGCCATAAAGATAGAAAGCCTGCCAACTGGGCTTCTAGAGACATAGGTCTATAACCCTGTCTAAGATAACTTTGAAGAACGTCGCCAGCCTTGAACTGACCCGAGTCCTCAGGCAGAGTGACATCCCCATGATTATGCTTTTCCATCAATAATTGTATATCACTTCTATCAAAAGGTTTAAAGAAACGAGGCGTACAGGCTTGACTGTCCAGTGGCTTGTCCTCCCACACATGACCCAGGAATAGATATGGCATCCATTTTGTGATATAGCAAGTACCCGTAGAAGAACTTTCATAGTAGAGTGAGCAGATTTTATAGTGGCACAGCAGCTCTGGAAAAACTGTGATCATCTGGGGATTTTCCTTTGCTAGAGTATCTAATTCATCATTTGTGGGTACATATTCTTTAAATGGGTTGTAACCCATCGGTAGATGAGAGATATATTCTATCTCGTTAAGAGCAAATCCCATTTCTCCATGAGGTGTCATGAAAGTCCCAGTGCTTTTGTTATATCTCTCTACCAAAGCCAAGAACATGTGAGCATTTGGTTGAATGCCATATACCGTAGTGCAGATGGGATTATAGAGGCCCAGATCAATGAGCTGTCTTTGAATTCCTCTAAAATCCATATTGACGAGCTACTCCAATATTTCATTCCAGGGTTTACTAGGCCTGTCATTCGCATAGCACGGTCTGGATATCTTCCTTCAGCTTTTGCAAATGTATTTGCAAAAATAGGTACTCTGACGTGAAGGAACAGAGAAGAGTCCTCGAGAGGAATACAGCTTGGTCTTAAACCTCTCAAATGTGTGCTATATTTTTCAGAAGTGCTGTAAAAAAGGTCTTTGTTCTGTGGACCCACTTTATAACAGATTCGACCGACTCTTGCTTTTTGGAGAGGAGTCAGATCCCATGACATCCTCCTAGGATAGCTAGCAAAAGCATACTGAGATAATGCCATGGACCTGGATATTTCTGTTAGATACATGGCGTTGTTTCCCTTTAAGAAATATCTTGTCTCTTTCTTGTCTTAGGTTGGAAAGTTTTCTTGATTGCGTCTCCAAATAAAAAGACAGGTTTCTTGTGGACTGTAGTATCCAAGCTCTACAGAGGTTTATCGTTCATTAAGTTCAAAAGGGTTTGATTGTCCTGATCTACGAGCAGACTTCTTCGTGCTTCAGGACCATCGTAATGAGGAAAAGTGACGCGCGACAATTCTCTCTGTATTCTGGGACATTAAACCTTGAAGCAAACTTCTCTGCATCTGGGACTTCCCTGAGATTAACTGCAGAGAGATGCATAAACAAAAATTAGAAAAAAAATGAAGATGTATGATTTCTTGGATCACACAGATTTTCTGAATTGCGCCACGAGATGTATTGCGCGGGACTTAAGTTACGCGATATATTGAGCTGTACGACAACCCAAGTTGCGTCACATGCCATGTTGTGCGAAACTCAAGTTGTGCAACACCTCAGGTTGTGCCACATTTTTTTACTATGCGTAACAGTATTCATAAAAACGAACACCGTTCAAGAAGAGAGCAACCACACCCTAAGAAGGGGTGGCACAAAGTTTATGATGCACCACACTCTAAAAAGAGGGGCACGAATCAATTATTAATGAAATCACAAATCAAATCGGCTCGTCCTTAATCACCTTCCATTGCTGGATTAGCTATCTCTCGACGAGATGAAGGCGGCACATATTGTGGCATATGGGTAGTCGGAACACGAGTTGAAGAAGTGGCGATGGCCTTTCCCTTGTCAGCAGCAGTCCTTTTTGGAGCCATGTCGTCAAGAAGATGGTCGACGAAGAGGGTTGTAAAAGTTATAAAAATTTTCTCAGAAGATTAAAAGTGAAAGTAAAG
>JANAVB010022349.1:40000-138390 GCA_029216955.1 Iris pallida | reverse complement strand
ATACATAGATATATATAGGAAAGCTATATATAGGCACATACATATATATATAGAGAGAGAAAGAGAGGTAAAAATAAGTGAGTATTGTGTGTTTGGCATGTGTGTGAAAGGATATGTGTTAATGTTATAAAATTTAGTAATAGGTAGGTATGTGACATGGGATACATGATGTCAAAGGGTGTATGAATGCATGTGGTAAAGGTTATAGGTTAACTCAGTTTATATAAATACATACATACATACTACTACCTTGTATACATGCATACATACATATATATCATGTATATTACATTTACATGATACATATGTATACTTGTATTATATATACTTACATTCATGCATATTATACTTCTATTTATATAACATATTGTAAACATTTATTTCATTCATGCATCTATGCGTTACCTACATATTTTATACTGCATACATTGTATATTCATATCATTTCATACATTAACATAGAGACATATAAATGCACACATCATATATGGATATAATATATCTTGCATGCTTGCAGTCATATATTCATTCTATATTACCTATTACATGTATTTCCTCCATTCATTCATGTTTGCATCATATACTCTACATTACCATACATGTTACATTATATATTGCATTATATATTTATACATTATGCATTCATATCTATTATACATATATCTTGCATTCATATCTAGTACATTATATCTTTCATGCATATTGTATATCATTCTTTCATTCATACATTGCTTATAGCATTATATTAATTGCATTCCTACATGCTTGCATTCACCATATTATATCATTAATGTAAGAGAATATATCATATATATCATTTCATTCATCTAACATCTCTGCATTACATACTCATATCATTTTAATACCCATACTCATAGCCCATAGGTTCCCAAAATGCATATATCGTATAGTCACTCTTCTACTTAAAATCAATACTGTACTAATTGGGCGTTCACTAAATTCTAGATTGTATGTCATAGCCCTTTGTGTTAGCTTTCCGAAACTTTAACGGATCGCATTTTCGTGTCCGGAAGCTCCCGAAATCGTGAAAATACCAAAACACGTTCGTCTTTCATACAGCTGACACTCAAATAATTCACAGAAAGTTACAGAAAGATTTGGCTTATTAAAATATATATTTGGAAAGCTAACTTCGATATGGTTTCTTTTAAAAAAAATAGGAGATAAATCAAATTCTAAGCTAAAAGTTATGACATTTCTAAGTTGCTTTGGTTAATAAAACGTGGATAAAATTATGACGGATTGACAAAAGAACATAGGGCCAAGATACTTGCATACAAACATAGGTATCCAAATGAAACTCATTCTAACCACCTAACAAAGATCAATCCACTCTCTAACCATTGTAAAACTGAATTAAATATCTATTTAACTATTATCATACATACATACACATGGTGTGTCCTAATTGGGATCTATCAAGTAGGAGACAAGACACTTATCTAAAATTCTCAAGAGAGCTCCAATGGCCTCAAATTTGAATCTAAATGGGACACATTCATGGAGGATGGATCCTACAGATTCAAAACTAATTTATATGCAAAGAAAATCGATTTAGAGGATGGGTTTTACCTATTGGAGTGGAATCCCAATGAAATCCTTTAGGACACGGCTCCGATACGAAGATCCTCAAAGTGGACACTCCTACTTGCACCCTCTTCCAATCCTTGGTAGCACCCTTCCCTTGGAGAATGGGAATGATTGAGGGGGTTTGGTGAAGGAATGATTTGATTTGGAGATCAAATCAATGGGAAGGCTCTCAAAATTGGGGAAGAACAAGAGGAAAATAAAAGGCAAGGTTGTAATGAATGAAATGAATCATTCTCTCCTAAAGGTGGCTGCCATAAATGTCCATTAGGGCTAATGGGAAATGTCCTAATTGCCCCTCTAGTCTCATATGGTTAAGTCTAGACTAGGTTCAAGTTTGGGGTCAAAATGATCTAGTTTTGAGTCTCTAACTTAACCATTCTAACATGATAAAAATTAATTTAATTAACTAACTTAATGTTGGGTCTTGTGAGCCATGTTTAACTTAATATTGGGTCCCATCTAGAGTTTAGCTACCCGGATCACAATACAAGTCGGAACGAGACGAAACTCAAACCCGAGTAAACAAATCCAATAAAAACAATATTAATAATAAAATTTTCCTAAAATATTAAAATGAAAAATGACCAAATCATAATACATCAATTTAAATATTATTAAAATAATCTAAAATTCACCATTAATCAAAATCCTAAATAATTCAAAGTCACAAAAGACCAAAATATCCTTAGCCTAAAAAGTTGTAAATAGCATTCTAATCACATGGTTAGGTCCCCATGGTCATGGTTAGTCTAGGCTCAACAATTCTAGAGTTCACTAGCTAACACATCAAAATTATAATTACCAATTTTAAATAGTATTAAATTAATTAAAAATTCCCATAAATCATAAATTATATTATTAAATAATAACTTTTACAAAAGTTCAAAATTACCCTCAATTTAGAAAAGTGGGTGTTACAATCTACCCTCCTTAGAAAATTTTGTCCTCGAAATTAAAATGTTCATACACTCTAGGTCAAACCCCCATAATCAAAGTCTCAGAACTTAAACAAACATACGATTTAAAAGGACGACATACAGGATCATGGCATACGGTGGTAGTGGAAAGTCTCATCTAGGTATACTAGTCATGCGAGACCAAAACGGTCATAGGGTATCAAACATACAAGTATCCGGCGTGTTAAACTGGAAAGATACAGAAATACAAATCATCAAAACTGTAAGGCAGTCTACCATCTTATGAAAAATGGTACTTATCAAAAAATAAAATAAAGATAACTACCAATATCTATAAAGGGGTACTATTCAAAGAAAAATCAAAATCAAAAGTTAAAGAATGAAAGTCAATTGCATTGAAATCCAATCACAATATATATATATATATATATATATATATATATATATCTATATAATATATTATATATAATATATATATAGCGTTAGAGGGAAAGCTAGCATTATGTAAAGGTTATGTGGTTAGTGAGTGTATGGGGTATGTAGACATATTCATAGGGTTAGATAGTAGACGTGTGTGTGTGTGTGTGAAATATACATGAAAAGTGTATATGAGGATTTGGGTTTTCAAAACAATAGCTATCACGTTACACTACTCATGGCATATTGGTTAAACAATCTACAATGCACCCTATTTACTCATAGCATGCATGGCTAACCAATATATACATATATCTATATGTACAGAGAGGTAGAGATTTAGTTATGTATCTCTATACATTATGACATGTATGCATGAACTATATATATATATATATATATATAATATATAATATATATTATATATATATATTATATATAATTTTTTATATAGATATTATATATTTATATAATAATATAATATAGATAATATATATATATATATATATATATATATATATAAATATCTAGATATAGATAATATATATTATATATATATATATATATAATATATAATATAATATATATATATATATATATATATACACCTAATAGATATGAACATAACATAGAGATGAAGGGTTAGGTTTACATGGCAGTTGTGAACATTAGTGTACATAGTGTAGAGTGTCAAGAGTACAGGGGTTATAACTTAAAATGAAGGGTTCAATCATTCAGGCAGTTTAACATTACATATTAAATCTGAAATTGAACTAAACATTAAAATCAATGTGAAAATGTAACATCTATTCATTTTAGGATTTTGGAGAAATTCGACATCAACCAATCCAATGTTTTCACACTAACATGTAAAAATATGAAACCTAACATTATATCCCTACATACAACAATGTATATACCTCAAAATATTACATCTAAAAACAGCAATTTGAACTAATTTAAATCCAGTATTAAGGGTTAATATGCACACAGTCTCAGATTTGACAAGTTCAACACAAACTCAACCATTTCTTTAAGAATTGAACTTGTGTAGAGATACATATGCAGTGATGTAAACAAAACTAATAACATAAATTTATTTAAATTACGAATTTAAACTGGAAAAGCAGAGAACCAGTCTCTGATACTGTATTGTATCAGAATATTGGATTTTGAGAATTTAAACATCCAACATATTAATATGTATTTAGATGGCTTGATAATCAAAGTGTAGCATGCATACCTGTCAGACAAAGTGTCTGTATCCACTATATATATTCTCATATCCCAATATAAAATCAAATTCTATATCAAGACCAACATTTAGATTCCTACCAAGATTACAAAGCAGGTGATTGATGTAATCAAGACAGTTTTATTATTATTATTATTTAATCAAGAATAATAGCAAGAAGAAATAACGATAAAATCTATTCTGCTTATCTGTTTAAAAGAAGGAACCATTTTGAAACCAGAGCTATAATATCAAATCCAAGATAAGGTCTAGCAAAATCATCGATTCATTATTTTAAGAAGAGATTCATAGTAAGAAGTTACACAAAGGTTTATAATACAGCTAAAGCTACTCCTACTCCTAAGTTAAATAATGAGAAACAAAATAAACAAAACAATTTTTTTTTTGAAAGACTGAACAAAAGTAGAAAAAAACTTGTTCAAGAGCATTTAAGGTACAATCTGATAATCATATGCGTCTATCCAAAAGTATGGTGCTCCAAATCCTCGTCATACTAGTAAGCAAGGCTACGATAATCACAGAGTCCTCGACTAAGGTACATACCTCTAGGTTCTTGGTATTTAAAATTTCCGCATTGCCGCATGCGACGGCGAAAACCTTAAATTTCTACACCCGAGAAATACATCCCAAAATCTGACTATATGTCCTCACTATGCCAGCTAACATGACTATCGAAGATTCTAGATCCCATAACTTAGGTGACCTAGCCCATATGATTTTTCTCAGAAGAAAAAAAAACAAACATAACATAGGAACAACAGAACAAATTGATCAGTCAACAAGGAACAGATGGAATCAAATTTCAAGATCGTTATAAGAGACAATTGCGGGAATGGAATAGAGAAGAACGGAACTTGCTGCAAGATCTCCAATGGTCTGTGTATCCTCGACTGTCCAGACGATAGCTCGCCCCTGCTGGTTTCCTCTGGTCGGCTGTTGATGCTGCATGAACCCCTGCTGCTGAGAGAAATCGGAAATAACGGGAAAAGATCTCTATACAGACAGAGGTGCACCTCCAATGTAGCAGAAACGTCAACCTGAGTCGGCCCAACAGGAGCTGCGGTCTCGAGGCCCTAATGAACAGGACGAGAGGTGGCCAGCCTCTCGATAGTATCCCCCGAACCGAAGCGATGAGATCATGTCTCTATAACCATTATGAAGACAGATCAAAACAACAAGCAATTACTGAGAATGAATCAAGAAATCAAAGGAAGACATTTAATATTCAAGGAAAAACAATAAGCAGTAAATTTAGATAAAAGGAATCTGATGAGGAGTTTTTCCTAGTGTGATTGAGTACCTTCAAAATATCCTAATCCTACTGCAGGCTGTAGTGATACTCTAGTTCGAGTACCACTACACAAACTCGACCAGCATGGGCCACCACTAAAAATGTGTCACGACCCACACCCTAGAGTAAGGGCACGAGACGTGGGTACGTCCAGCCTACGCCGCAGTGTCGACGGTAGAACGCTGTCCTAGGTCTCATGCATTTAACAGTATAAGGCTAAGCAGTTTATTCTCCCCGAATGGGGGTAACATAGCAGAATGTAAACTCAATCACATCTAAGGTAGAGTATAATAGAAGATAGATAAAACATGAAATCCAAAAGAGATACAGCAGATAGAAGTCTAAGTGTCTAAGATACACAACCCAGAAATATATCTCAAAGCTCAAATACAGTAATCCATAAATATAACTCAAGACAACTGAAAATAAACTATGAGCAAAACCTTAGCTATCTATACAACCTCTACTGTGTCTCCTCTAGGCTAGCAGGCAACCTCCAGGCTATCTGTAAAATTTATCAACAGGTCCAGTCAGGACAGGAGCGAGCACAATACATCTCAACAGTTCATAGCAGATTAGAAAATATGATCATGCAGTAAGTAAGATACAGGTACTGAAGGAAATACAATATGTAAAAGAGAGAGAGAACTGTAATAGAAATATCTACTATACAATAGAGAACTAACAGTGGCTAGTGAGTCAGAGTACAATATAGACATGTAAATGGCATAGGAGATTCTGATGCTACACTACGGAAAGATTCTGATGCTACACTACTTGGATAGTATTCACATATCTATTTCTACTCCCCCGTACCCCCAATCAATACACAAGGATCCAACCAGGTTATGTTATGATTCCATACAAAGGCCCCCGAAGGGTGATACATGGATGTCCCGTAAATGGGGATTCTAGGAGATTCTAGGATACCCAGTAAATGGGATAAGGATTCAAGGAGACTTTATGATCATAAGGGTATATGTCACAAGTGATCAATGAACCAATGAAGCATAGTGATACGCCATGTAAGTGAAACGCACAGAACATATAGTACCCGATGTTTCCTAAGGATAACATCTCAAGAAGGGATCCATATAGTACCAATCCGTGTGACCAACGTGACAGTAACAAGTAAAGTAATTTAATGCAGGAAATAATTCTAAGCAGGATATAAAATGATCAGAGAATGTACTCGCCTGGTATCCTGAAAGTCCGAAGAGAATATACTGTCCGAGGAGTGGTGTCTGTCTCCTATAGAACAGTACAAGTCACAACAAGTCTAAAATAAGGAAATAGACTGCTACAATGCATCTACATGAAGTTTGGGGTCAATCTATGCTAAAGTCAACCTTTGGTCAACTCTAGTCAACTAGACTAGTCAAACTAGGTCAACTAGGTCAAACCTAAACCAAACAAGTCTATACTAGTCTAACTAGTCAATTCTAGGCCTAATCAAGACTAAACAAGTCTAACTAAACTCTCACTAGACAAACAGACACACCATAGGTTAAGAGCCCTAGGCTATATCATGTCTAAGCCAAACCACAAACACATATACACATAACAATATATATATCTAATATATTGTAGTACACTCATAACATATAGGCTACCTATATGTACATCCCACATATATATATATATATATATATATATATATATATATATATATATATATATATATATATATATATATATATATATATGCATCACTATTCACATATTCATATACATAGATATATATAGGAAAGCTATATATATAGGCACATACATATATATATATATATATATATAGAGAAGAGAGGTAAAAGAGTAAATGAGTATGTGTGTGTTTGGCATGTGTGTGAAAGGATATGTGTTAATGTTCTAAAATTTAGTAATAGGTAGGTGTATGTGACATGGGATACATGATGTCAAAGGGTGTATGAATGCATGTGTGTAAAAGGTTATAGGTTAACTCAGTTTATAGAAATACATACATACATACTTACCTTGTATACATGCATACATACATATCATGTATATTACATTTACATGATACATACATGTATACTTGTATTATAATATACTTACATTCATGCATATTAGATACTTGTATTTATATTAACATATTGCAAACATTCATTTCATTCATGCATCTATGCGTTACCTACATATTTTATACATATGCATACATTGTATATTCATATCATTTCATACATTAACATAGAGACACACAAACATGCACACATCATATATGGATATAATACATTATCTTGCATGCTTGCATTCATATATTACATTCTATATTACCTATATACATGTATTTCCTCCATTCATTCATGCTTGTATCATATACTTTACATTACCATACATGTTATCATTATATATTGCATTACAATATTTATACATCATGCATTTATATCTATCATTACATATATATCTTGCATTCATATCTAGCATTCATTATATACTTTGATGCATACATTGTATATCATTCTTTCATTCATGCATTGCTTATATGCATTATATTAATTGCATTCCTACATGCTTGCCTTCAACCATATATATACATTAATGTAAAGAGAATATATATCATATATATATCATTTCATTCATCTAATATATCATGCATTACATACTCTATATCCATTTAATACCCATACTACATAGGCTCATAGGTTACCCAAAATACATATATCGTATAGTCACTCTTCTACTTAAAACCAATACTGTACCAATTGGGCAATCACTAAATTCTAAGGTTAAAATATATCGTAGCCCTTTGTGTTAGCTTTCCGAAACTTTAAACGGATCGCATTTTCGTGTCCGAAAGCTCCCGGAATCGTGAAAATAGCGAAACACGTTCGTCTTTCGTACAGCTGACACTCAAATAATTCTACAGAAAGTTACAGAAAGAATTTGGCTTATTAAAATATATATTTGGAAAGCTAACTTCGATACGGTTCTTTTAAACAAAACGGAAGATAAATCGGAGTTCTAAGCTAAAAGTTATGACATTTCTAAGTTGCTTTGGTTAATAAAAACGTGGATAAAAATTATGACGGATTTGACAAAAGAACACATATAGGCCAAGATGCTTGCATACAAACATAGGTATCCAAATGAAACTCATTCTAACCATCCTAACAAAGATCAATCCACTCTCTAACCATTATAAAACTGAATTTAAATATCTACTTAAACTATTATCAAACATACATATACATGGTGTGTCCTAATTTGGGATCTATCAAGTAGGACACAAGACACATACCTAAAATTCTCAAGAGAGCTCCAAATGGCCTCAAATTTGAATCTAAATGGGACACATGCATGAGGATGGATCCTACGGATTCAAAACTAATTTATATGCAAAGAAAATCGATTTAGAGGATGGGTTTTACCTATTGGGAGTGGAATCCCTATAAAATCCTTTAGGACACGGCTCCGATACGAAGATCCCTCAAAGTGGACACTCCTCCTTGCACTTCTCTTCCAATCCTTGGTAGCACCCTTACCTTGGAGAATGGGAATGATTGTGGGAAGGTTTGGTGAAGGAATGATTTGATTTGGAGATCAAACCAATGGGAAGGCTCTCTAAAATTGGGGAAGAACAAGAGGAAAATAAAAGAGGCAAGATTGTAATGAATGAAATGAATCATTCTCTCCTAAAGGTGGCTGACATAAAGTGTCCATTAGGGCTAATGGGAAATATCCTAATTGTCCCTCTCTAGTCTCATATGGTTAAGTCTAGACTAGGTTCAAGTTTGGGGTCAAAATGATCTAGTTTTGAGTCTCTAACTTAACCATTCTAACATGATAAAAATTAATTTAATTAACTAACTTAAATGTTGGGTCTTGTGAGCCATGTTTAACTTAATATTGGGTCCCATCTAGAGTTTAAGCTACCCGGATCACAATACAAGTCGGAACGAGACGAAACTCAAACCCGACTAAACAAATCCAATAAAAACAATATTAAAAATATAAAAAATTTCCAAAATATTAAAATATAAAAATGACCAAAATCATAATACATTAATTGAAATATTATTAAAATAATCTAAAATTCACCAATTAATCAAAATCCTAATAATTGAAAAGTTACAAAATGACCAAAATACCCTTAGCCTAAAAAGTTGTAAATAGTCATTCTAATCACATGGTTAGGTCCCCATGGTCATGGTTAGTCTCTAGGCTCAACAATTCTAGAGTTCACTAGCTAACACATCAAAATTATAATTTACCAATTTTAAATAGTATTAAATTAATTAAAAATTCCCATAAATCATAAATCCTATTATTAAATAATAAACTTTTACAAAAGTTCAAAATTACCCTCAATTTAGAAAAGTGGGTGTTACAAGTATTGGTAGCTCCAATAATGGGGAAGCCCTTCTTACTATATGTCCACGCTATGGACCATTCTCTTGGGGCCCTATTAGCTGAGAAGAATGAAGTCGGCCATGAACAAGCAATCTACTACCTCAGTCGTACAATGGTGGGTGCTGAACACAGATACACACCGGTGGAGAAGGAATGCCTTGCACTAGTATTTGCCATCCAGAAGACACGCCACTACATGTCTGGACAGACTATCCACATCATATCTAAAGTCAACCCTCTCAGAATACTCATGACTAAACCGGGCTCTCTCAATTCCCATTTAGCTACATGGGCAATGTTGTTGACTCCATATGATATGATCTTCATCCCTCAGAAGGCAGTAAAAGGCCAAGCATTAGCTGATTTCCTAGTAGCTCATCCGGTGCCGGAGTCGTCTAAACTCTACGACGAAATCTCCGACAAAGTGGTAGAGTCTAACACTGCAACTGAAGAAATCCCTATTTGGCAAATGTTCTTTGATGGAACATCAAGAACAGGGCCCAAAGGAAATATCGTGGCTGGAGTAGGTGTCGTGCTCGTGTCACCTGATCATCTGGTTATACACCGTGCATATCCTCTCGTAGAACCATGCACCAACAATGTGGCCGAATATAATGCCGTAATAATTGGCCTACAACTGGCGAAGCAACTGGAAGTTGACTATCTAGAAGCTTACGGTGATTCCAAGCTAATAGTTAGTCAAGTCCGAGAGGATTACGAAGTTCGTCATGAAGATCTCATCCCCTACCACAGAACAACAATCGAGCTGGCGTCTACTTTTGCTGGATTCTTCATTGAGCACGTGCCTCGACTACAGAATATAGAAGCAGATGCTCTAGCTGGTCTTGCTGCTTCCTTGATCGTTCCTACCAATACTCAGCAGTCGATCACAGTATCTGGTCGAGAACTATTTTGTGTGAAAAATGCCTTGCATATTCATCACAGTTACGCAGCGAAAACAAACGTCAATGCTAAAGACTGGAGATTTTCCTTCAAAGATTATGCTGTTTATGGAATCCTCCCCGAGGACCCCAAGGAAGCAATATCCATCCAAAGGCGATCCCTCAGATTTTACTGTGACACAGCTACCAAGATGTTGTACCGATGCTCTTACGACGGGCTACTGTTACGATGCTTATCAGACACAGAAGCCAAACATGCCCTCAGGAAGGCTCAAAATGTAGTTTGTGGTGAACATCAACCAGGCCCCAAATTACAAGATCGCCTCAAAAGAATAGGTTATTACTGGCCCACAATGATAGCAGATGCAAAGAAGTATAGAGCTTGTCAGTTCCACGCCGATTTTATTCATCAACCTTCGGAGTTTCTATATCCGACGGCAGCATCTTAGCCGTTTGAAGCCTGGGGTATGGACGTCATAGGACCAATCAGCCCGCCATCCTCCAAAGGATATCGGTTCATCCTAGCCATAACCGATTACTTCTCCAAATGGGCGCATAACACCGTTCCAGCCAAGAACGACTATAAAAGGGGGGCCTCATCCCTCTTCAACACACAGAACGGAGAGCATTTTTAAGAGCCAAATTACTGCACTTCTTGCCAGTGAGCCGAGAGTTAACAATTTTCTTAGATTTTCTCCCACTTTTGTAATCGGAGTGTCAACGGAGGAGCAACTGCCGCTCGATCTCCATCGGCCCATTCTCCAGAATTCTTTTTTGTACTCGGGGATCCTCAGTACAGGATCTCTCAGGCGTACTCGATTTATGGTTCCTTGCGCCAATAAAAGAAAGACAGCATTTTCTTTTTCTTCTTTGTGTGTGTCCACAGTGTTGACTGTTGTAGCTCACTGAGTGGTATAGTTTTATCAGTTTCACCAGCACAGGACCTCAGGTGAGTACATCTCTGATAGTTCTTATATTTGATTATCTCTATGAATCATGTATGCAGTAGTATTTTACATTGATATTCTATTGGTTCTTGATACGAGGTTACACGAAATAGTAGTTATGGATTCTTTATATGTTGTTCGTGACCAATCTATTATCGTGTTCGTGACCTGTTTGGATTCATGAGTACTGGTCGGGCGGAAAAATACTCTAGATATGTAAAACCCAAAATTATTCTTACCTACTAGTAGTCACACACTTCACGTGCGGGGTGCCGGATCTTATTCTTGCCTAATAGCAGTCACACATTTTATGTACGGGATGCCGGATTTACCCTTAGCCGTTTACATGTCAAAGTACTATTTCAACTCACTAGATAGATGCAGTTTCTGGTTCTACAATGTACATTGCTAGCTACAGGTCTTCTCTATTTTTAGTACTCACTTTCCATGTTCGCCATGCTCAGTTTCTGTCATGATTCTATACTTGTCTTTGCGTCGTGTATTTTATTATTATTTACAGATTTATGGATTTTGTCATTTATTGAATCTATTATGAGATTGTACTCGTTCCATTCCTGACTGGAAACCAATATTTTTTCAGGTTAGCTGTGGCTTCACTTAGCTTTGGGAGATACGGGTGTACCTGTAGACAGAAACCTAGAAATAGATAGCAGTTGTATCATTTTCATTAATTGTGAGAACTTTGTTTTTTCTTTAATTATAAATATTATAAATGTTGTAATCAAATTTAGAAATATGAATGAGCAATAAAGTTTATTTTGAGCATTTATTTCTTGCGGGCTTGACAGCGTTCTACTACCAACTCTGCGGCGTAGGCTGGCTTGGATACGTCTCGTATCCGAAAAAGCCGGTACGAGTCGTGACAAGTTTTTGTGGTGGCCCATGCAGGTTAGTTTTTGCAAAATATGCGAACTCGTGATGGTACGTTAGTCGTACTATTGCGAGCCTGCAACTAGAAAATGCTCATTCATAACTTAGAGTTAAATTGATTTAAGAGAATGACTAGGACTAGGAGTCCCTTGTTCAAATTGACCGTTGGGTAGTTAAGGTTGTCAGATAGGCCATACAATTTAGATAAGGAATTATTAAATTTAGATAACTTGCCAGATCTCTATAGATACACTATTACTTTTGAAATGATGATATGATCCAATGTGGATATACTATTCACTTGGTAAGTTAGGCTTTCCTAGAATTAAGGCTATAATCTTGATAAACTGTTCAATTTTCTTTTGCTCTATTAGATATAAACCTTATATCATAAGATAAAATTTTGCTTATTTAAAATCCTATTTTATCGTAAGGAATTAGTTTATAATTCCTAATTCATTATTCATATACGAATCTCGAGGTAGATTGGTACAAAGTTTTCCCTCAACCATTTGAAATGCATATGAAATAAAGACTATGATGTTATTACTTATCTTGTCTTCAGTTATTTCCTCCCCGATCAATCTTTACTTTAAGGATTGAGACTTATAGACAGGTGTTTACGCTTTCTATCATAGTCAACTAGTTTGAACCTCTAGCAGCTCTTTGAAGCTCTTAGGAATATAGTTGGAGTAATTTTAACGACTGCGATGGCTAGACAGCAGCACACTTCGCCAATTACTTGAGAATGGAGAGTGTGGGTTCACTGCAGCCAGCAGAGCACTGGCGAGGCATGACCCATAGAGTTAAAATTATTTCAAGGAATCGTAGTTTATGGAACATTGCTAGAACTATATCTTCGTTGACCTCTTTAGACCTTGTGTCAATATAAGGTGGAGTATCTGATAGAATATCACATTTGAATCACGGAACCAAGGGTTTACCACAGCCAGAGTATACGGGCGAGGCATAATTCTTGGTAAAATGACTTCAGACGTGATTACAAGTTTAGGATACTATAGAGGATAGGAAAATGTCCTATATGTCCCATAAGATCCAAATCCAATACTAGTGAAAGTTCTGTAAGTTGGGTAGCATGTCTCCCAACCTAGCATTCCGTGGTCCTCGTGATCTATTAACGAGGTAATTGATTGACCCTAATAGGTTTACCTAGAATATAGAATTTAGAGGTCCATAACCCATTAGTCGACCAAGGCCTTATGGATAAGAAGATAGTAGGAAGACTGTATAAGCAAGAACACCAGGTAAGGTTTTGATTCTCTCAAAACTCGAACTACTTGTTCCTCCTTTCAAAAATCTCGCATACTTGTATTTTGACTATCTTGACCAATGCTGCTATTACAGCCTAGTTTTGTAAGTTTACTCTTTTATCGAGCTTGATTCAAGACATATGTTTATTAGGGACGCCTACTAACATATTGTCTAATCAGAATCAGTGTATTACGGTCTGATCAACCATGATATATTTGGTTCGCTCTTTATTTAATTACCCTACGTGGGTCGAGATATAGAGGCATCCAGGATCTCGTCCGCGACTATATTGACAATTCCTCTTGAATTATACATTCACCTTTGAATCACGTAATTGTATTCAATGACATCTTTCTTGAACTCCTTATTGCTTTGGTCTTTCACTAATTGGAAAGACGAACGCTCATAATTGATAGATGGATATAGAGTATCCCCCATGGCTGTGATAGTTGTATACACAAGTGTAGTACCCATCGGCCAGCCATGTGACTAGAACCTTGCCTTGAGTTACTCGTTCTCCTCTCGACCCTCAAACTACTATCGGGACCTTCTATCCATCTAAAATTTGAGAATGATTAGGGTTTTACCCTTAGTCAAAATTTCAACCTAGGAAGACTATCTATTCTCAAGAAACCAATTATTGTGAGCCTCTAATTATTTGCTTGAGGCTTGCTTTAACTAGCAACACTTAAGCCTTAACCTAACCTTTCCACGACCAAAGCCCACAGTTTAGACATAAGATGAATAGACAAAGATAAGGACAATTATTTACCATGACTATGGTAGACACCCATCCCGAGATTGGTTCCCAACAAATATCACCCTAGTTATGTAAATTGTATTATTAAGACCTAACTAGTATTGGAACACCACAGTCACTAGCTTAGCCAATACCATAGCTTAAATACCCTGTCATATTATGATTTACCAGTTATCAAAAGCAGTACATGATCACTACAGCCCCTACAGCTAGAACTACTGTGACAATAGTCTGGCAGGTTCGACACAAATAGAAATTCACGACTCAGTTGTTAGAAATCTCTTCATATGATGTGCCTTAGAGTTGGTTACCCCATCGATAACTCTTGTATACTATAGACGAGTAGATCATTCTATTTTATCGACCATGTGTCATTGTACAGACTCGTTTTCCATTTATTGAGGAACGATCCTTGACCTGACTTATATCTATCGTATCCCATTACGTCGTGCCTTATTCTTTATTAACCAGAGTCGAGGCACAATATTCGGACTTTGAAATTCTTTTAACCTCATTATTCCTAAAACCATGTCCTAGTTTCTAATATGAGTAGACTGTAAGCCTTCTAAATTTTTTGGGATATACGAGAATTACCGATTGATTAGAATAATTTCCATTAGGATGATAATTAGTGCCCCATGGACTCTCACTTTCCATTTAGATCATTTTGTGTCCCCGGTCGTGTCATTAATATTCGGAGCACGAGACCAGCTGTTACCTTCCAACAAATTTTATATGCAAGATCTAGAAGAGTCCACCTTTACCTAGGTATATCATGTCCCACTCAAACCCGTCCTCGTGTACTCTTTTTTATGGTACGACTTTCAGGTCAAAAGGACTAACTATAACCCTTACCATAATACCGGTATACTTCCCGACTGCCACTAGAGCCTTAACCTTGACTCAATTCATTCGACTCAATATAGGGTTGTGATCTACTCGAAGCCCACTACGCACATGCCACTAGTGTGCTACCCAATTGAGGTCTCATGTGTTACTTAAACAACAAAGGTCACGGAAGGCGCATTTTGGGCTTTAGGGGCCTAGCTAACCGACCTGACTGGCAACTAGCTCAACCACTTGGGTTGAAACCTATTCTAGGTTACCCTAACCTAGTAGAAATAGTGTTATCATTGGAATCTTGTCCAGCCAATGTAGATTGAAATCCAAGGTTCATCCAACCAACGATTGATGTCTAATCGGGGAACCCATTAAGACCCAGTAAAACCCATCCATACATACCACCATATTTGGACTATAAAACTGAACTATTTGAAATAGGTCCCTCTACCTATTATGTAGTCTCCACCTCTTAGAATGTGAAGTCATTCGTAACCCTTATTCCATCTACCGGAAAGTCGCGATACGATCTCGTATTGCATTTATATCCCTTGTTCGTATGTTTAAATAAACACGAAAAAGATCACAATCTTGATTTCTCAAATTCCGTTCTATTATGGAACCTTGTTTAGAATTTCAAGAACGGAACTTCTGTATTGTACGGATTGCAAGCCCTCTAAGAAATGAAGGGTTCTTCGATGTAACAAGTAACTGGACTAGAGTGGCCCAATCTAGCAAATAAGTCAATGGTTCCTAAACTCTCTTTCTACTTGTATCATTGGATACTCTCTACCGCTCTTGAAACGTCATATTTGCTCCCGATCATTCTCCCTTTATCTTCCTGTCCTTCCTATTTCAGATCGATGAATGGTCATGCTTATTAGAATTTATCAATATTTTTTTGCTACTTGTGTAAATTCGTTGCTTGTTAATTTTTGGGTTGCTTGATAGATTGGAGAGGATTGTAGATGCCTTATGCTATAGATATATGTTGGTAGTTCCTTTTAGCAATTAGCGGAAAGGTTATAATGTTATGACATCATGTGTTTGAAGGGGTAGTTTGACCAAAGGTGGGTAGAAGTCCTCGAAGTTTCGTAGTTACAAAATGGCTAGGAAGAAGATATAAACTATTTTTGGAGGAATAAAATTTAAGGAGATTACGGTAAAAGTAGACTTTCTTTTTGAATTTTAAGGAAATAGTCATGAATTAGAATTTCGAGGACAAAATTATTTTAAGGTGGATAGATTTGTAACTCCTCTTCTGGAAAATTTTGAAATATATTTTTTATATATTTTTATTTGATTTAAATGGCAATTTTTAGAATTTTATAAATAATTATTTAATTAGTATTACGGTAGATGACGTTAGCCATGGTAGAGTTTTAAAGTACCCGACGACTAGGAATCATGGCACGGATAGTGCAGTGGCATGCCTTGACTAGTGTATTAGCCATGCCAGGGAAGGCTGAGCCACAGTGATGCCCTAACTAGGAAAACCAGACTAAGTTTTGACATAACCCTACAAATAATCGAAATATTTGATTATTATTGATTATTGACTTGTAGAAGACCCGGTTGTACCAATTTAGTCTGGAATGGACCCAAGCCAAGCACAAGCCCGTGTAGTGATGCAGTACATCAAAAGACAGACCATATAGGAATATTTTATGTGTGTACAAATATTTTTTAATTAATTTAGGACTTGACGTATATTTTCTAGATATTTGATTATTTGTACAAAATTGGTATTATTATTATTAAATAGAGTTTTATAATAATTGTATGATTTTTTGAGCCAGATAAAGAGTATGCTGGTTAGGTTCACCAAAACCACTCTTGGTTTATATTTTTGTTGATCTTATGATTATAATTAATATGAAGGTCATTGTTTATGCAGTAAATAAAATCCTTTATTATTATATTAAATGAGTTTATCTATATATATACATATTCCTATAAAAAGGCCATGTACTAGTAATATATAGCATTAAGATGCTAATTAGATATTATGAAGAATATTATATGTGTGTGCATATACATAGATATATATATATATATATATATTTTTTTTTTACATATATATATATATATATACATATATATATATATATATATATATATATATATATATATATATATATATATATATATATATATATATATATATATATATATATATTTTTATATATATATTTTATATATATATATATATATATATATATATATATATATATATATATATATATATAAAATATATATATATATATATATATATATATATATATATATAAAAAAAAAAAAAATATATATATATATATATATATATATATATATATATATATATAAATATATATGCATTTATATATATATATATATATTTTATATATATATATATATATATATATATATATATATATAATATATATATATATATATATATATATATATATATATATATATATAATATATATAATATATATAATATATATATATATATATATATATATATATATATATATATATATATATATATATAAAGATATAAATGAAAAGAAAAGAAGAAATAAAAACAAAACCCAAATAAACCAAAGCAACCCCAAACCCAGAACCCAGCGGCCAAAGCACCCCAGGCTGAGACCCAACTTCCCACAGAGCCGCCCAACCCAAGAGATATGCATATATGCATATATATATATATAATAGAGAGAGCGAGAGAGAAAACTCTCTTGACAAACCCTACGCGAACCCTAACGCCGTCACCCCGCGCCACCACAGGCGACCCCGACACCAGCACCGCGTGCGCCTGGGCATCGCTGGCGGCCGGCCAAGCCACCACGTCTACGCTGGAGCGCGCGCATGCGCAAGCCGCTCGGGACTGCGACAGCAGCAGTTGTAGCCGCGGGAGGCGACTTCGCGACGATGTTTCGTCATGCACGCTAATCCTTTTGACGAGCATTTTCTTCAGGTGAAAACCCGACACAACCCCTTTTTTACTCTGTTCAAATAATTTTCAAATATCTACCTTCGATCGCTCAGAAAATTGACTCAAAGTCGAGTTAAAATCTGTTCGAAACAGAGCAGTTTCTATAGTGAAATCCCTGTTTTGGAAGGCCAAAATTGGCCGATTCAGTCGAGAAATCCAAAAACTATTTAAACAGCCTTCTAGACAACCTAACCAGGATCATAACCCTATTTTTATAATTAATTTTAGTAAAGTATACAGTGAAATATATCGGAGAGAAAATCAAGGAAAAACTATGTAAACTGTTTTAGAAATCTAGAAAATCCCTTCGATACGACGTACGTCCCGCCAATCCGGGCGACATGGTCGCGAACCAAAAGCATCAAAAGGTGCGTATCGGCTTCATCGACGTGTGGGCTTTGACTGAATTCAAATTACTTGCGTGTGCGCGACGAATTTGATGTGTATCCGTCGAAATTCACCGTATCGGGCTATTTGCAAATTTCTCAATTATATTGTACACGTTCGTCAGATCAAGATGAAACTTGTGCCAACATGACCATATCATTTTTTTAGTCCTGTATGCCAAGTTTGGTTCGATTCTGAGACAGTTGACCAGATCGCCGTTTTGTGGGCCCCACGATCCGACTCATCGGGCGATTTTGTGCACGGCCCGCAGGAATCCAACTTTGGACATACGGTTGGGTTCCTATCGGAAAACTAGACCTGTAGACATATAGTTTGATGACTTTAGAGACCATAGACTTTGGCACACTTTTCGGTGCAAAGCGGGTCCAACAGCGGACACTATTTTGGCCCAAAATTACCGTTTTGCCCCTGTGTCCCGTATTGGATTTAAGGACAAGCAATTCTAGCTAATTTGACTATTCTAAAAATATTGGTAATGTTTATTTCAGCATCCGGAGACTTCAGCATGTGTTGACTGTTGTGGCTCACTGAGTAGTATAGTATTATCAGTTTCACCAGCACATGACCTCAGGCGAGTACATCTCTGATAGTTCTCATATTTGATTATCTCTATGAATCATGTACGTACTAGTATTTTACATTGATATTCTATTGGTTCTTGACACGAGGTTACACGAGATAGTAGTTATGGATTCTTTACATGTTGTTCATGACCAATCTATTATCGTGTTCGTGACCTGTTTGGATCCATGAGTACTGGTCGGGCGGGGAAATACTCTAGACATGCAAACAAGCCCAAAATTATTCTTGCCTAATAGCAGTCGCACACTTCACGTGCGTGGTGCCGAATCTTATTCTTGCATAATAGCAGTCACACATTTCATGTGCGGGGTACCGGATTTACCCTTAGCCGTTTACATGTCGAAGTAGTATTTCAACTCACTAGATAGATGCAGTTTCTGGTTCTACAGTATACATTGCTAGCTACAGGTCTTCTCTGTTTTTAGTATTCACTTGCCATGTTCGCCATGCTCAGTTTCTGTCATGATTCTATACTTGTCTTTACGTCGTGTATTTCATTATTATTTACAGATTTATAGATTTTGTCATTTATTGAATCTGTTGTGAGATTGTACTCATTCCATTCCTGATTGGAAACCAATATTTTTAGGTTAGCTGTGGCCTCACTTAGCTTTGGGAGATATGGGTGTATTTGCAGACAGAAACCTAGAAATAGATAGCTGTTGTATCATTTTCATTAATTGTGAGAACTTTATATTTTCTTTAATTATAAATATTGTAACTGTTGTAATCAAATTTAGAAATGTTAATGAGCAATAAAGTTTATTTTGAGCATTTATTTCTTGCGGGCTTGACAGCGTTCTACCGCCGACTCTGCGGTGTAGGTTGAATTGGACACATCTCGTATCTGAAAAAGCGGGTACGGGTCGTGACAGCTGGTGCCGAGCAGGGCCGACGGTGATGTGGCACACGACGGGAGGTCGGCGTTGACGCGGGTCGGCTGCGGGGAATGGCACGGAAAGGTGGGGGAGAGGGGTCTGGATTCGAATAGGACGGCGAGGGAAGTTTGGTGGTGCCTTCAGATTTAGATTTAATGGAGTAGATTGGGAGAGAGAAGGATTTTGGTGTAGGGGTAGGGTGAGAGTTTCTGTGATGGGTTACGTACAGAAAAGGGAGAGGGGATGGGGGTGCGCGTAGTGGTGCGGGAGAATAGGATCTTCAGGAGAATAGAGTCGTAGGTTTGAACGAGAAAAAGAGGTTGGGTTTGAGTCTAAGTGTCATGGGCTTAAGTTATTGGGCTTGGGGTTTTGGCTTAAACAAAACAGCCAATAAAAACCAATAAAAATTAAATAACATGCATGGGCTTCACAACCTTCCCTCCTTAGTAAATTTTATCCTCAAAATTTTAACCAACTATAAAAGAGAGGGTTAGTACATACCTAGAAAAGATGAGGATACTTCTCCCTTATTTCGTCCTCTTGCTCCCAGGTAGCCTCGCTTGGAGAGTGGTGACGCCAAATTATCTTGACTAGTGGGATTACTGCACGCCTCAGTCTCTTCTCCATGCGGTTGATGATCTCTACTGGTTGCTCTGGCACGGTGAGGCTAGGTCCAATCTCCAATTCAGAATGATCAACAATATGGCTCGGGTCCGGTACGTAACACCTCAGCCGCGATATGTGGAAGAGGTTGTGCACGCCTTCGAGGCTGGAAGGTAGATCCACTTTGTATGCTACTTCTCCGATTCTGCTCAATTCCTCAAATGGACCGATGTAGCGGGGACTCAGCTTCCCAGCTTGGCCGAATCTGATTGTGCCCGTGGTAGGTGATATTTTGACAAATACCTGATCTCCGACCTCAAATTCCAAGGTTCGACGCTTGCTGTCCGCCCAATGTTTTTGACGGTCCTATGCAATCCTTAGTGTCTCTCTAATCATCTTCATCTTCTCGGCTGTATCTGTAACCATCTCTGGTCCCAACAAGACTCGATCTCCAACATCGTCCAATGCTAGTGGAGTACGGCAACGTCGACCATATAAAGCCTCAAAAGGTGTCATCTGAATGCTGGCATGGTAGCTATTATTGTAGGAGAACTCTACCAGCTGTAGGTGATCCTTCCAATATCCACCAAACTATAGGACGCATGATCTCAACATATCCTCAAGCGTCTGGATAGTCCACACAGACTGGCCATCGGTCTGCGGGTGGTATGTCGTACTAAACTTCAGCTGCGTGCCCAAGCTCTCCTGTAGGCTCTTCCAGTAATGTGAGGTAAAACGGGTATCCCTGTCAGATACGATGCTGACTGGAACTCCATGAAGTCGGTATATATTCCACATATAAAGATCTGCGAGCCTCTCGGTGGATAAACCAGCCTTGAAAGGAATAAAATGGACAGACTTAGTCAGTCTGTCAACTATTACCCATATAGCATCTTTTCCTCCTTGGGATCTGGATAATCCTGTTACAAAGTCCATAGTAATATGCTCATATTTCTACTACAAAATGGGAAGCGGTTACAGCAAACCTGCTGGTCTCTGGCGGTCTGCCTTCACCTGCTGGTAGATCAATCATCTAGAGACGAATTATGCCACGTCTCGCCTTATTTCAAGCCACCATACATGGGTCCTCATGTCCTTGTACATCTTGTTAGCTCCTGGATGTATAGAATGCTGCGACTGGTGTGCCTCCTTCAGCAACTCATTCCTCAGTTCGCCAGTAGGTACGTAAAGTCTCGTGTCGTGCCTCAATGCTCCATCTCCAACTATGGAAAATCCTTCTAGTGTTCCAGCTAGTACTCGATCTCTTAACTTGTACAGTATCTCATCCTAGAATTAAGTCTCCTTGACTCTGCTGATCAGACTGGACTACACTTGTAGCAGCATCATAGGCGAGTCCACGCCTAGTACAACTGCTTCCTTCCCAAGCTTCAGCATGATTTCCTCTGGTAGCACGATCTCCAAACCGAGATTCTTCATGTCTTCCAGTAAGTGATTGTTCTTTGTCAAGAACATAGCCATCAGGTACCTGCTAAGTGCATCAGCGACGATATTAGCCTTACCCGGGTGGTACTGCAGATTGATGTCAAAATCCTTCATAAGCTCCAGCCATCGCCTCTGGCGCATGTTGAGCTCCTTCTGAGTGAAGACATATTTTAGACTCTTGTGGTCTGTGTATATGTCTACCTTCTCGCCATATTATGCTTCCACAACTTCAGGGCGAAGATGACTGCTGCTAGCTCCAAGTCGTGCGTCGGGTAGTTCTTCTCATGATTGCATAATTGTCGGGAAGCATAGGCAATTACCTTACCATGTTGCTATAGCACACAGCCCAATCCTTTGCCCAAAGCATCACTGTATATAGGGAATCCACCTGATCCGGATGGTAGTGTCAAGATAGGTGCGGTTGTCAACCTTCTCTTTAGTTACTCGAATGATGCCTGGCATGCTTCAGTCCAAACAAACTCTTCATTCTTCCTGGTTAGCTTCGTCATTGGCTCTGTAATCCTCGTGAAGTCCTTCACAAACTTCCTGTAATATCCTGCTAAGTCGAGAAAACTTCTGATCTCTGTAACTGAGCTAGGGGTTGTCCAAGATTCCACTGCTGCTATCTTCTTGGGGTCCACAGATACCCCTTCTTCTATGATAACATGCCCAAGAAAATCTACTTTATCTAAGAAAAATTCATACTTGGAAAGCTTACCATATAGCTTCTCCTTCCTCAGAGCCTCCAAGATAATCCGCAGGTGCTTCTCATGCTTTTCTTGGGTCTTTGAGTAGATCAGAATGTCATCAATGAAGACGACAACAAACTGATCCAAGTACTCATAGAAGACCTTGTTCATGAGATTCATAAACAGAGTTGGGGCATTAGTAAGGCCGAAGGGCATGACCAAGAATTCATATTGTCCATACTTGGTGTTGAATGTCGTCTTCAGAATATCCTCCTCTCAAACCTTGACCTGGTGATATCTAGACTTGAGGTCGATCTTCGGGAAAACCTTCGCTCCGCTCAGCTGATCGAAAAGGTCATCGATCCTGGATAGAGGGTACTTTTTCTTGATTGTGATGTTGTTCAATGCCCGATAATCTATGCACATCCGTACGATTCCATCCTTCTTGGGCACGAACAAAACTGGTGATCCCCAAAGCGAAGCTCCATCTCTGATAAATCCTTGGACCTTCAGCTCATCTATCTGGTCCTTTATCTCCTTAGCCTCTTTGGGGTTGACTCTATAGATTCTCTGTGAAATAGAGAATGAGCCAGGTACAAGATCGATAGTGAACTCTACGTCTCGATTAGGGGGTAATCCAGGTAGATTATCGGGAAAGACATCTAAGAATTCTGCTATCAGGGGATGAAGGGGTCTGGAATCTTCTGTAATGGATGTGTAGGAGACACACTCCAAGCTCTCTGCTGCTTGAGCTACTTCAAATTCAGGTCCTCCAGGTGGACTAAAGATAACACAACCCCGATGACAGTCTATCAGGGCGTGTTGCTTGCTCAGCCAATCTATTCCTAAGACTACATCGTAGTTAGGGAGAGGCATAACAAGTAAGGGTGCTAGAAAGGTATGACCAAAAATGATGATAGGGCAGGTACAAGTCTATGTGATGGGGATTGGTCTCCCTCCGGTCATAACTCTACAAATCATCTTACTATACCCTACATCTATATGGTATACAGTAACAAATTCCGAAGATATAAAACTGTGCAAAGCTCCAGAATCAAATAGGCATAAAGCTGGGTGCGAGTGTAATAAAATAGAACCTGCGATGACATCTCCTTCAGGTTCTTGCTCCGCTTCAGGCTCTTCAACGGCCAAGGCAAAAGCTTGCCCATCCCCGTGCTGGTTGTAACACTGCTGCTGGGTAGAAAGTGGACCCTTCTGTTGTCCAGCTCCAGCTCTGTTGAATGTCGTAGGGCAGTCCCTGATCTGGTGGGTGGCAGACCCACAAGAAAGGCAGTATCCCAGTCTCTTCCTACAGATATCTGATGTGTGCCCGGGTCTCTTGCAATAGGTGCAGGTGACGTTCCTCTGCTGGTTCTGCTGGGGTGCTTTGAGCTGCTGTTGCTGAGAGGGCTTGCTATTGTGGTTGTTGTTGTTGTTGGGCCTCTTGAAGCTGCCATGATGGTTGTTGCTGGATCCGTGGTGCTCTCTCTTGGTCCAGGTAGAGGAACTAGCTTCCACTTCTTGGGCCACCTACAGCATTTTGTCGTATGTCTTGGCTCCATTTGTGGTAACCATGGTGCAGATTTCCTCCCGCAGTCCATGCCGGAACTTCTGGGCACGCTCCACCGGGTCTACTACCAAACGAGGTGCAAACCTGCCGAGTCGGTTGAACTCGGCTGCGTACGCTTTGATGGTATGATCTCCTTGCTTCAGGTCGTGAAACTGCCTTCCCATGGCTTGTAGGACAGCTTCGGGAAGAATTTTCTCTTGAACTACTTTTTGAAAGATCGCCAGGAGATTCCTTCAGCCTGAAATCTTGGCTCGTTCCTGTACCATATGCTAGCTAGGTCCTGTAATTATAGAGATACCGCCTCTACCATGAGGCCGGACAGAATTCGAGCAACACTGAGGATGCGCACCATGTCATCTAGTCATTCGTCCGCGTATACAAGGCCTTCAGTTCCCTTGAAAGACCGCAGATTCATCTTTTTGAAGCTTTCAATGTCTCCAACTTTCTCCTGGATAATTGACCACCAGTCAGAATTATATTTCTCTAATGAAATATAAAAGATTATCAATTCCACTTTTCTTACCTTGACAGGCCCTGGTTCCTTCTGTGATGAGTCGAGTGCTACCATGGCGACATTGTGGGCATTCTCCATGCCCTCCCTCATAATCGTGGTCTACTCGCGATCCACTTCTACTTGAGCCCTCTGGGCCTCAAGTACTCCTCGTAGCAGGCCTACGAGCTCAACGGGGTCTACTGGCACTGGTGGAGCAGCTGGAGGATTTGCGTCTGCAATCGAGAGTGTAGGTCTCGGAGGAATCGATGCAACTGCACGCACAGTGGAGGTATATGCAGCACAGGGAGTCCATGCAGCATGAAGATGGGTACTGGGCTATACTGGAGAGGGGTCTGACAGAGCCTGGGTAGGTGTGTTCACGGAGGAAGGGACCTCTTCGTCCGCAGGCCCTGAGCGAGTCGTCTTTCCTTTCACCATCTTCTGAAAGGTTTGGGTATACACATAAGCAAGGGAGCCTAATAAATCTATAAGCAAGCAAAAATATATATTACTATATGTAATTTCGGCCCTATGATGTAACAGGATGAAAATTATCTAAGTGTTCTAGTTGTTTCTATAGTCTATTTTCCTAAAGTATTATCTAAACCTAGGTCAAGTTACAGAACTGCATGTTGGTCTAGACAAAGTTGACCAGACCAATTTACAGAACGGACCTGCATGGGCCACCACTAAAAATATGTCACGACCCGATTCCAATTATAACGGGTCCAGTCGGATCATGCCCAGCCTGTATCGTTGTGAGACGGCGGCAGTAAGTTGTATCAAGCAGTGAAACACAACAGACAAATATCTAACAAAAATGAAATATTTTATTAAATTAAAACTGGTTCTGGAATGGAAATAACAATACTACAATATCACAATTCACTTATTACAATTGTTCTGATAAAACAAAGAAATGAAACGAACTATGCCAACATCTATGGTTCTAGGGTTCCTGATTCAGGTTCAGCTAGATCTGCAGGACCCAAGTTAGGCCCGTAGAAAGAACAGTAAGCTAGCTCCTCCTCATCGCAATCACCTAAAAATGTTGGGTCTCCAGTCAGGAGTGAACAAGAAATATATTTCTTCCACATCTAGCATTTCTAAATTAACAATAAATGAAAATGCGAGACAGTTTAAGAAACTTTATATGTTTTTGTAATTAATAGTAAAAGACGACAAGCAATATGATCTCAATGTCAAATATGATGCAATGCTAAGCTAGTATTTTGAGTATATAATAGGGCCTGTGACCGGCTGGGATAGAGGCAATATGTATACTAACGTTTCGGCCAAAACGAATAGTATATGGTACGGCTCAACCCCCTGTGTGGTAGAGGTTAGCGCGAGAGAGACAAGCGAGAATTTTGGCTTTGGTCACAAACGTTATACTACTCCCCCAAGCAATCCCTGAGTCAATGAGTCAATGAGTCAATAAGTCACTATAGTAATCCAGCAATCCGTCAATCGATGTGGAGTCCAAGAGGGATCTACGGTGAATCAGTGTCACTATACTATATGAAATCAACTGATGCATAAATTTAATTATTAAAGTAAAAACACAGACATGGAATAGATATGAAACTTGCCTCAGACGGTTCCTCGACGTGGACAGCAACAAGTGGTAACTGCTAAGGTTTTAGGGAACAGAACCTACAAGATCGTAGTACCAGATTTTAGTAACTAGAACTACGCTTATTTCTAAAGAACAACACTAGAGACTAAGTCTGGTAGGTTGAAAAACCTAATTGGAAAATAATTATATATTTTTAAAAATAGATTTTATTACAAAATAATAATTGACAAAATAACCGTTTTTGAATAAAAATATTTGTTTTGTCGAAATAAATATTAAGAAAATAACTTTTAAATCGTATTTTTTTAGAGGTTAATAATTAAAAAGAAAATTAGATTTTCCAAAACAAATATTTTTTTACTAATTAGAAATTATTTACCGAAAAATACTTTTTCCTAGAAATACATTTTTAACCCTTTTTATCATAAAAGGGAAAATAGCTTTTAATTTGCAAAATAGTACTTTATGAAAATACAGCTTTTATCAAACTAACGATTTAACTAAATAGCAAAACATTTTTGTTATTCTTACTAAAACCATTTATTTACCAAAATTAATTTAATTTAGCAAGTAAACGTAATTATAGAAATAATATCTTTTTATCATTTATTCTAATTATTGAAAGCTTTTGGTATAAAACGTTTTTAGAAAATATATATAAGTTTTCTAGTGACAAACAATAATATTAATAATATTTTGGTGAAATCAATTAATAATAATAGACCATTATTACTAATAATTTCATTTCCATAATTCTTAATAATCCGACAATTTATTTAAAGAAAACATATTTTGCTATAAACATTAATTGGCCAATATTTACTATAACAGTATTAACCATTAATCCACCATTATCAACTAATCCCTATGGTTTCCTATACTAACAATTAATAACTACATAATTAATTAACTACACCATCCTACACAAATAACCAAATATTATTATTACAAAACTAAACTATTCCAATTGGCAGAGCTTCATTCTGCCAATTGGCCGGGACATGAAATGGATTCTGTATAAAATGACAGAAGGTATCCGGGACAGAAACTTACCAAAAGTTTGCACGAAGGAGCACCGAAGGGAGGCCTCGGACTCGGAACGAAGCGTCGGAACGCTAAAGAGGTCGAGAACGGCACGGGTCCACGCACGGGGAGACCGCATGGGACACGCGAAAAGCACGTAGGCTGGCGCGCGCGGGCGGGGACCGGTGCTGGCGGGTGCGCGCGGGCGGGGAGCCGTGCTGGCAGGTACGTTCGGGCGGGGGGCCGCGCTGGCCGGCGCCGTGCGGGGGGGGGGGGGGGCCGTGCTGGCTGGCGCCAGGCAGGGGCCGCGCTGGCTGGCGCCTGGCGGGGGCCATGCTGGCTGGCGTCGGGCGGGGCCGACGGTGACGCGACGTGCGACGGGAGGACGGTGCTGACGCGGGTCGGCTGCGGGGAATGGAGCGAAAAGGTAGGAGAGAGGTCTGGATTCGGAGAGGACGGCGATGGGAGTTCGGTGGTGCCTTCGGATTTGGATTTGGTGGAATAGATTGGGAGAGAGAAGGATTTTGGTGTAAGGGAAGGGCGAGAGTTTCTGTGAGTTTCTGTGATGGGTTACGTACAGAAGAGGAAGATGGGATGGGGGTGCGCGTAGTGGTGCGGGAGAATAGAGTCGTGGGTTTGAACGAGTAAGAGAGGTTGGATTTGAGTCTAAGTGTCATGGGCTTAAGTTATTGGGCTTGGGGTTTTGGCTTAAACAAAACAACCAATAAGAACCAATAAAAATTAAATAACATGCATGGGCTTCACAGTCGGGGACGGCCGGAGGTGTGGTCAAGCGGCGAGGTGGCCGAACACGGTTGGTGGTGAGGGCGGTCCTGGTGGTTATGGCGGTGAATGTGGTCGTGGTGTTGCTGGTGGCTGGGCTCCGGCAGGGTTCAGACGGAGTCAGCTCGGCCGGGGAGAAGAAGGGCGCGTGGAAGGTCAGGATTAGGGCTTCGGGTCAGTGTTTCTGGATTTGTGTCAGAATTGTGTCAGAGTGTCCTACATGACACGGACAAGAAAAAATATCTTTGTAGAATTGTGTTGATGTGTCCGGGGTTGTCGGACGGCGAGGAATTGTAGATATAAAAGGAAAAAAAATAGTGGAAAGGGGGTGGTGGATACGGAAACAATGCACCAACAATGCACCGCACGATGGATGATGGTTGATGGTGGTGGTTGGCTATGGTGAGGATGGTTAGAAAATTTTGAGTTGTAGGAAAACAAGGAAACACCTCCTTTAATAGATGGAGAACTCCTAATTGGATAAAGACTACGAATCTCATTGGGTAACCCCTTTCCTTTAGTTTAAATTAAGTGAAATAAACGTTTAAATTAAAAATTAATATAATCAAAATCTTATAAATGATTGCAACTAATAATTTAGAATATTAGTCTATATTATCAAATAATTTAAACCATATAAAATTAAATCTTAATCAATAATTTATTAATAATATTCCATAAAATATTCGATGTCATCAAACAATTGTAAATTATATATTTTTGATAAATCCTAAATCTTTATTTAAGATAATTTGGCATATCCTTTAAAGATAATAACTAATGATTTCAAAATAAGTTAATCAAATCTAAATCACATATGCATCATAATAAACAATAATAGTTAGTTCCAACAAAATAAAATAAGATATATTTCTAAAATAAATAAATAATTTGGAAACACTTTTCTATAACATTTTTATGGTTCAAAAATACTTGTAACTTTCTTTTGTAAAAATACAAAAACAAAATTATTTCAGAACACGATTTCTATAATAGAATAAATAAATAAATAAATAAATAAATAAATAAATAAAAATATTGATAATTCGGAAAGAGGGGTTACAACGGCCAACCTTAGCTCTAATACCACTTATCATAGACTTAGTATTTTTGTCTACACTTTGATGTATGCAGCGCACAAGCTTTCTACTCGAAAACCCGTGCAAGTCTTCCTCCTCTAATTTTGCTAGAATGCCAAGTAATTAGAGAATACTGGAGCAATATGGTGACTTGAAAGATTTCTTCTATTAACTTGGTGAATGCTTACAAGTTTTTCGTGGTGAGGAACAAATGAACCTTGCACTTATTTATAAGGCCTCACAGGGGTTACATGAACATTTTGGAAGTAATATATTCCATGGATTATTCTAGAAAATATTCTAGAGCCTAAATATTTACAAGGAATCTTCTAGAACATATAGAAAGATCATGAGTTTTTAAGAAGATTCTACCATTTTTTGGAGAATTTCGGAAGCTTCCAGCAGAATCCCGGTCCGTGAAGGGTTATGCTGATCTGTCTTGGTGGGACAAAAAATTTTGTACGTGACATACGCTCTACTTGGCTATTTGAAATGGTTATACGTGTCCTCGTTGTGCTTCCATTTAGAGCAACCATACAGAGGGATTGTAGGGCTCCGTTTGGTAGGAGTGATGAAAATGTAGAAGAAAAAAATTAGTAGACATAGACTTTTCATTCATATGAAAAGGAATACCATTTTCTCACTCTGTGTTTGACAGGAGGGATAGAAAATGGAGGGGTACCCTTTCTATGGTTTGGTATAGAAAAAAAAAATGGATGAAAAAAATAAATAAAATCATATGTTTTACCAATTATACCCTCAACTAAAAACACTAATTTAACATTTGACTTTAAAGAACAATTTCTTAATAATATAGTTCATATGATGTTTAATTGTAAATTATGTAATATATCACACAAGCCTCCACTTTCCTTTCATATTTGGAGGGATTTATTTTGTGGGTTTGGAGTAAAAAGTAAGTCGTCAACTTTTCTTTTCCATACCAAACAAGAAAAAAAATACATCATTTTCCTTTCTCCCTCTTAATCATTCCTTCTACCAAACAGGCCCCTAATTTTAGGATGAATAGGGAATTATCATGGGCAGTTTTTTTTTTACCTACGATTATTAAATAATATATAGTTGAAAAATTCTATATTTTCGGAAATCAAATTAACTGAAACTAAATTCCTTGAAAAATATATTCACATGTTTGATGAAACATATAAAGTTCATATAATAATATAAATTATTTTAATTGATAAGAATATATTTAATAGTTGTTTGAGACTTTTATACCGTAGTTGTTTAAGATGATATGTTAGTATATTTTTTGTTTTTGACTTTTTTTTAAGCGTAGTTGTTCAAGTCATGTTAGTATTCAGAGGAACATGGTTCAAATCCAATTGATATCATAATTTATTACTTATAAATTAATTTTGTGACCTAATCCATACTGACCTAACCCAAACTCACCCTGACATGAAAGAGACTCAACAAATTTTTCTTTAAATGAATGGAAAAAAAACAAGTAAAAATAATTTAGAAAAAGGAAATAAAAGACAAAAAAAGACTTTCAAAATAAAATTAAAGAAATAAATATCAAAAAATGAGCAAGAATAAAAATGAAAAAGAAAATAAAAGATTTTTTTTGAAAAAAAAGAAAATATTTTTAAAAAAAACCGACGAAGAGAAGGCCAAAAATGAAAAAGGCCAAAAAAAGTTTTAAACTAAAAAATAAAATAAAACAAAAAAATAAATTTAAAAAAAGATAAAAATGAAAAAGTAAAGTAAAACAAACAAACTAAAAAAGCAATTTGTAAAAAAAATAAAAAAATTTAAAAGGCCAAAAAAACATAAAAATTTAAGGGTAAAAGGATTCCAAAAACTAAAATGACAAAAACAAACTTTAAAAAAGTATATATAAAAACAATGATTTTATAAAGAGGAAAAAATGAAAGAAAAAAAATGAAAAATAAAGAATTTTAAAAAAGGAAAAAAAGATAAAAACAAAAATGAACGAAAGAAAAAGAAAAAGAAAAAGAAATAAAAACGAGTATTAAAAAAAAATTATCCGGGCAAAAAAAATACCCACATATTCTTTAGGGATATGGTTCCCAACTGTTTGTGGTCAATTTTTTTTACCAGGACTTAAAAAATATTATAAGCTAAAATGAACATGAGAAAATGTTTTCCATTCTAAATTCGTCCGAGAGTTTAAATAAATTCTGCGTACCAAACGTCTCCTTCGTGAAAAAAATAAATAAATAAGAACAAAGTGTTATGATAATTTAGGGTGTTAAAATTGAAAATAGCATGTCAGAGCTAGTCTGAGGATGATTTTACTAAAAATAATAATTTAAATTATCCGTAATAATTTTTTAAAAAAATAATTTTAAATTGTCTACGGGAAAAAAAAAAAGTCTCATTTTTTTACGAGGTAAGAGGCATTTCAGTCAGAAGCGAGTCCGAGTGAGCAATAGCCTATTGATTACCACTTATTTACTTCCTAAGAAGTCTTTATTAGTCGAGCTTCGTCCTTCCATAGTAAAAGGAAATACCGATCGATAAAAAAAAAAGGAGGCTATACATGAAGCTGAGTTGTATCGAAATCACATATTTTTCGGACATACCAAAATAAGAGACCATTATGCGGGACATGTTTAACCAAAGTTATAACTTCTATATCTTAAGTGGAAATTGGTCTAACATTATTGTTGTATTATTAATATTAATATATATGTACATACCTTATACGTATTTTATAATATTTAAAAATAATTATATATCTATTCTATTAAATTTAATGAATAATTTTAGTTAGTAAATATAAATTATAATGTTTTCAAAAAAAAAATTGTACGGTTAAATATATATTTTTTTTTGTTATATAGTAGTGTAGATTAAAAGGGGCCCTCTGCTCAAAATCAGTCAGACCATCGCTCTATATTATGTGGGGGCATCAAGTCACATTGTCCGTAGAATCCAATGACTAAGTTGTCAAGAATTGGGTGTCACCAAACTTGGAAGAGATTGTGTTGTCCGGTAGTAGAAAAGAAAGACTATCTAACATGGGTGCTGTCAAACCGAACTGTGGGAGTTCGGTGGTGATAGAAAATGTGTGGGATATTCGCAGGATATGTACAATATACGTACGTACGGTTCATGTCAATTAGTTGACGATCACGACCACGGATTAAAAGGCGACCGTCCGCTTGTTTTTGTGTGCCATGTGTTAATCGTGTGGGGGTAGAGATGGAGCAAGAATGTAATTTTTAAACTTCGGCCATAAAAGATGGTTGGATTATATGTATCTTATTTTTTAACGTTTTCAAGAAACTAAGTACACTCTAAATATTTGTAAAATTTATGTGTCACATCTATCTTCTTATTTAAGTTTCTGAAGTCGAATTGGAATTAAAAGACGACCGTCCATTTGTTTTTGCCTGCCATGGTGTCGGCCATGTGAGGCAGAAACATGAAGAGAATGTAAATATATATAAGCCTTTCAACATTATTATTTTGAACCTTGTAATACTCGTTAAAATTATAGGCTTAATTAATTTAAAACGTTGGACTATTTCAGTTTTTTAATTTGATATCCTAAACTTTGATATGTATTAATTTTATACCCTAAAATAAAAAAATAAACAAAATTATCCTTATTCATCCCCCCCCCCCCCCCCCCCCCCCCCTCTCCTCCCAGCCGGTGGCACCTCTCTCAGCCGACTGCACCACCCCGCCTCCCTCTCCGTGCGGATTGCCGTCGCCACAGTTGTCGCCATCGCCGCTACTGCTTCCGCAGTCAAAGACAGGAGGGCGCGGGTGGTGCAGTTGGGGGGGGGGGGGGGGGGTGGCGAAGATTGCAGCCGACGGAGGGGGGCTGCGAGCAGGGGGATGCAGCCGGCTGGCGAAAGTGGGGGAGGGGCCAGCTGGGAGAAGAGAGGGGTGAGTTGGGTTGGAAATGGAGGAATATTTTGTTCTTTTTTAAAATGTTGGGTATCAAGTTGAAAATATTCAATAGTTGATGATTTCAAGTTGTCCAATAAATTTTTTAGAGTATCAAGTTAAAATTGAAATAGTTGAGAGTATCAATTCAAAATTAAACCAAAATTTTATATTGACTATAACTTAGGTAGACGACAGAGAGAACCAATGTTAAGTTCATGGATGTAACAATTTTTTCCTACTATTTTCCCCATCTTTCATTCCATTAAGCTTCATTCATCCTTTCAAATAGTTAGCCACCATTCCTCTACCCATCTCCTCCTCTCCTCCTCCTATCCCTTTCTCTTCTTTTATTCTTCAACCAACTACAAGAACCTTCTGCACGTACAACCTGAACGGTTGAACCAAATACCTTCATCTCCCACTTGGTCACCTTTTCTCCCTCTGTTATTACACTCCTCCATCCTCCATGCAAACCCTACCCCCAACCCCCCCCCCCCCCCCCCCTCCCCCACCCCCAAAAAAAAATCTATTGAAATTTATATCAAAATAGGTAAGATTTGAATATCGTCTTTCTAAACAAGACGATTTGATGATCATGTTGACATATATACGATTTAAAAAAATAAATAAAAATAAAATAAAATTGACGAATTTGGATCCTCTCTACTGCAGAAATCATACCTTATAGATTTCTGCACGAATCTTAGTCACTAGAGTTTATGCATGAGGTTCGGATTTAAATGGAAAAAAAAAATCCTTAAACAATGTAACCAATAGAGCCGTAGATGGGCTTGAGCCTTGGACCAATATATTAGGTGCATTGAATAACTTATTATATAATATATTTATTTTCCTGTCTCCGCTTCGCCTCGTCTCTGATGGCGATCATCTTCTTCCTCTTCCACAGGATCTTCCACCACTCCTACTTCCTCCTTCCCTAGTTGTCTTCCTTCTATTCATTATTCCCTCCTCCCTCTCCTCCCTCAGCTCTTGTGTCCCTTTCCTTTAAATATTCCATGGACTCAAACCTTTCTTCTACATTCTCTGATGTCATAGAGAAACTTGGACCCCTCTCTCCTCCATCACATCTAACCACCCTGTGCCATCCATAAATTCATCCTGTAATCCTCAGGCCGATTGGCATCAGTATATTTTCTTCAAGATCCTATCCATAAAGCAATATCCTTCACATATAATAGCTGCTACTGTGTCTAAGATGTGGAAACGAAAAGGAAATGTCAAGGCATCCGATTACTTCAGTGGTTCATTCTCTGCTAGATTCGAAGATGTTGATGACATTGTGTATGTTATGGACAATGGTCCTTGGAAATTCAGCAACCGCCTCATTATCCTTGAGAGGTGTCTACCCAACAAGCTTCCAGGTGAGTACTCCTTCAACAAAATAGAGTTTTGGATCCAATTCCATGGACTACCTATAAATCTACTCACCATTGAATTCATATCAACTATGGCGTCTAAAGTTGGTTCGGTGAAGCCTTTATCTCTAACTGAAGCTTCAAACTGGAGTCTGTTTGTTCGTACCAAAATCAGTATAAACATTTCTAATCCTCTGATCAGGAGGCTACGTGTTTCAATGGACAACAACTCTTTCTGCCAGATTGATCTCAGGTATGAGCGACTTCCTAAATTTTGCCTATTTTGTGGTAGATTGGGTCATGTTGTCAAAAATTGTGCTACACACACTACTAAAATATGCTCTATTAGCGACGTTGTTTAGCGACGGAATAAAATTCCGTCGCTAAATATATAATATAGCGACTCCCTTCTATTGACATTGCAAAACGTCGCCGAATAGCGACGTTCAGCGACACTAGATACATTACGTCGTAGAATAGCGACGTTCAGCGACATATTATTAAAATATGTCGCCTATATTAAAATGGTTGCGACGGTTAGTGACGTCCACTGTTGACATCGCTAATTTTTTTACTTAGGGCACAGGACTCCTTTTTCCCCCTCACTCGAAAACTCGAAAATTTTGTTTTCGAGCTCTCGGCGCATCCCTCCCCCCCCCCCCCCCGGCGACTCCCTCCCCCCCGGTGACTCTCTCCCCCCCCCGGCGACCCCTACCCTCCCCCCCCCCCCGTCGAGCTCCTCCTCCTCGAGCTCCTCCTCCCCCAATCCGAGCTACTCTTCCTCTCCGGTAAACCCTAACCTAACTCCTCCTCCTCTTTCTTTTCCCCCCCCACACACACACAGACACACACACACACGGACACACGGAGTCACACACACACGGACACACACATTAGGTTGATCCGACTTCCACACGTAAATTTTTTGACGTCCATACCTCCTTATGGAAATCTCATAACTTCCAAATTAGGTCTGATATGCCTTCCGCCTGTGAATTTTTTGACACTTATTTCTCTTTATGGAGACATTCTAACCCCACCTTGAGAACTACGATATTGGACTGTGTCTATATACCTTAAAAGGAAATTCTCATATAAAATCTGAGCCAATCCCAATTATCTATACATCATGATCCCACATCCTACCCGATATGAGACTAAATTACCAACTCCAATATAACACCCTTTTGAGGACTAAACATGAAATGAGATACAATTCAACACCGGATCCTGACTTTTGTTTGAACTTTACATGCAATCAAAATTAACATGTTTGCTTCTTGACTAATTATATTGGTAAACATACAAAATCTCTAGGTAGCATATATGTAGTTGTGTACTATGTCATATATTCTACAAAGATTGTAAGCTTATATAACTAGTTCAACTCATATTAACCTACTTGTTGGGACGATTTGATTCGTGTTATGGCACGAGCACGGGCCAGGACAATCACCTCTCGTGGGCCAGGATAGTCACCTCTCGTGGGCGGTCAAAATATTATTTTCGATAAAACAATGATGGCAGGGTCCTTAATCATTTCTGTTAAAACGTGCTTAGCTCAGTCTCAAACTAGTGTCTTTTCTTCCAGACTCCTACTTGTGAGATTGTACAAATTTATGTATACTTCAACTGGAATTGTTTCTTCACATTGGTAGTGGCTACTAGTTTTGGAATATCTAGGTTAACAAAAAAGTGGATTAGGTATGCAAACCTCCAAATTCTAAGTTAACCAAAAGGGAATTGAGTAATCCTTGACAGACTGTTAAATTAGTATTAGGTCTACAAACTTCCAAAGTTTCTAATTGATGAATAAGGTCTCCAAGAATTAGATCTAGCCCAAAAAAAGAAGTCATAAATTAGAATATGTGATGTTTAGGAATTTAGAGACGTGTATAGCGGAATTCAACGAATGTCGACATCTTAACCTGCAAAGTAACAAACCACAAATCATGCTACGAGAACTAATACAAACCAAACACACAACCGTAATATATTGTCTTTGACCACCTAGAAAAATCCTAATACTTTGTAAATGAAAAAAGTGAATACAATGCACGTATCGATTAATTCATCCGAAGAATCGATCCTTACAACTTCTTAAGATTACAACTTCTTAAGGCAAGGACTAGTGGTAAGGTTAGGGGGGAGTAAGGTATATGTGTGTGTGTATGTTAATTACCTGTGTATATGAAGAAAGAGCTTAAATTGGTGTGGGTGTATAGTTGTGTACAGGAAATAGTATTTGTCCCTGTTTTCTAAAGGAAGCAGCTATAAAGAGTGAGATGAGTGTGTACAAGAGCCAGTAGGCAGGCAGGGGTCATCCTAAATCAGTGTGTACTAGTAAGATATGTATTATAAGATTTGTAGTTGATAGAGAATTTTGGATAGTTTTAGCTTGGTTAATGTTCAGTAAGAATCGATAGCCTATGTGTATATGTTGGATGCACAAGAACTTGTATGCGATATAGCATGGTTATTAGTAACTGTCCGCTACTAATGTGTGTCCCATAATAAGACATAATATACAAATTTGTGCCTATTGGATAATGTGTGTCCATCTTTGCAGAATTATTTCCAAATGGATATGAATTACTACTTGCGGAATCGTTCATGGATGTACAATCGTCGTCCTGATGATATGTGTGGTATGCGGGATGAATACATAGCGGGAGTAGAGCAGTTCCTGCAGTTTGCTAAGGCGTTCCCTCAGTACATGGACGGCACCAAAATTAAGTGTTCGTGTGTGAAATGTCATAACGTAAAATATTATCCAGAAGTGGAAGTGACATATCATTTGTACTCGAGGGGTTTCACGCCTAATTACTATCAGTGGACCACACACGGAGAACTTGTTTCTTTAGCACCAGAGCCGGAGCCTTATGTTGAGCCGTATATGCGTGCGGGACCTAATTTTGTTTTAGATAATCATGCATACGACGATGGGTGCATGAATATGGTTTTCGACGCTGCGGGGCCTAGTTTCGTTCATGATGCAGCTGAGGAGGCACCGAATGTCGATGCTGCAAAGTTCATAAAGTTGTTGGAGATTGCAAGGACTCCATTGTATCCTGGTTGTGAGGATCATTCACCGTTGGAGGTGGTTACAAGACTGTTGAGCATTAAGTCAGATTTTAACATGTCGCAAGAATGCTACAACCGAGTGTTGGAGTTGATTATAGAGATCTTACCGGCGGGTGCTAAGTTACCTAAAGACTTCTATCGGTCTAAGAGGATGGTGAGATCGCTCTGGATGGGATACGAGAAAATCTATTCTTGTCGCAATGGGTGCATGCTGTACTACAAAGACGACAAGGACGCAGATGTGTACAGATTTTGTGGTACAGATCGCTATAAGACCACTAGTACAGGAAGGTCTACCGGTGCAAGAAGACCTACCGATTCAATGCACTACTTGCCTTTAACGCCGCGGTTGTAAAGATTATTTATGGTGAAAGAGGCGGCCGAAAATATGAGTTGGCACATGCGAGAACAGATTGAAGGAGTGTTGGATCACCCATCCGATGGAGATGTAGATAAGGAAGATGCAGATGAAAGTGAAGATGTAGAGAAGGAAGAAGAAGAAGAAGAAGAAGAAGAAGAAGAAGAAGAAGAAGAAGAAGAAGAAGAAGAAGATGAGCTAAACGAACTAGATGAATTTTCAGAAGAGGATTAAATATGTACGTTTGTTTTATCATCATATTTGACACTTTAGTGACACTTTTATCATATAAATCTGTGTCACTTTTATCTGTGACTATGAGATTTTTGAAAAATTTGTGATGTCTATCATATAAATATGTATATTTGTATTATTGTCATATATTATTATCAGGTATGACTAGACCCGGACGACGCGAAGGATATTATGTTAGGCAGTCCCGTCCGCCTCGGGCTGGGGATACAGATTATGTCCCTTATCCTCATCTTCGAGTACGCCAGTGTACCATTCTGTTCCCGGTCCATTACCGGGACAGGGCAGTTCCAGCAGGTTAGCAACTCCTCCCTCGTCGTCTAGCATTCCTGATCCCGCATCCAGCATTTCTCCCGCGTCCAGCATTCCTCCTGCCGACGGCTCCATGGGGAGAGCCGACGCCGAGCATATGGAGGACGGCGATCAGACTGATCCTGCCCAGCCAGGAGGTGAGAGCGACCCTCCATGCGCTCGCCGAGACGCGTATGGATATTTGGACGGACAGGCCTACGAAGTAAGTTAATTAGTTAATATATATTTCTCAAATGATTATTTGTACATATATATTCATAAAATTTATTATTGTATAGATATCGGCCTCTTGCAGTACAGAGACAGCTGGGGTTATTTCTGAGGCAGAACTATGGTGGGCCTTGGATTAGCTACTCAGATGCTCCCGCAGATAGGAAGGCCTTTTGGTTGGCCCACTTCAAGGTAAAAAATTTGTTTATTTTTAAATTTTAATAATCATTTGTGTATATTATATAAATTTTTTATTTTACTTCTTGTAGAGGACCTATTTCTATCCACCACACCGAGCGGCAAAGATCGAGGCCCAATTTTCTGCCATCGCAGGCAAGCTCATCCGTGATGCGATCCACGACCAGAAGTCTCGTGATCATTCCGGAAAGCCGATCCATGGTTGGATCACGCCAGAGCAGTGGACAGGTACCAGGAGCGGTCTGACAAGGCCAAGGTGGCGCGGTCGAGCGCCAGTAAGTAGTGTGGTGGCTCCATTTCGATGACGGAGCATTTTTGTCGTCTGGTACATTTACTATGACGGACATCATTTTATATATAGTTGGATGGAATGTTTAATACTAATAATAGATAATATATTTTAACAGGTAAAAAAGGGTGAGGGCCCGAACATGGTGACCGTCTTCCTGGTCACCCATCGGAGGGCTAGGGAGTTCATTGACGAGAGGACGACGCAGGCATATGTATGTTTTATTCTTTATATTAATTTACTATAATTTAGAAAACAGGAAAATAGATATCAATATAGACTTTAGCAAACACTTACACGTTAGCAAACATTGTTCTAGGCCGAGTTTGTTCGGCTACAAGAGGAGGCGGCTGCTGCTGCTAGTGCGCCAGCAGAGGGAGGGGCTGGTACTTCCTCCCAGCCGCCTACAGCTCCATCGTCGGACGACCTCCGGATGACCGCCGTTGGCGGTCTTCAGAAAGGTACGTATTACGGTACGGGATCCTACGGCGCATATTTGGCTTCGAAGTCATCCCGGGCCCCCTCTGTCAGTGTGCAGTCTCCGGCTTCGCAGGCGTCGTCACGAGCTCAGGATATTCGTCGTCAGATCGACAAGCTGCGTCGCGATTTGCAGCAGCAGATTTCTGATCACCTTACCGCAGAGCGACGATCCGACCCTTCGATGATCACCGGAGGATTTGATGCGGTCGAACGCAGTATACAGGAGCTGATGAGTTTGTAGCAGGCTACAGCTGCCAGCTTGCACACGCTCACCGAGTCTATACAGCGCACAGAGCATAGACAGGTCGAGCTGGAGGGATCACAGAGGACCATGTCTGCCTCACTCACTCAGGTATCAGCTTCGATTGAGGAGAGTACTCAGAGCATGGTGAGTACCCTTGCTGTGCATGGTGAGCGACTGCGAGAGCTGGAGCAGATACGTCCTTCCGGTCCATCGACGGTGCCGACTCCAGACATTGTACTGCCTCCTACTGCCGCTACGGTGCAGCTCACACAGGAGCAGTATGAGTACATGCTATCCCAGATGCGCGGCAGGGGTCCTCAGTGATCCAGTAGATTTTTTTATCATCTTTGTATTTATTGGCCCTATGGGCCCATTGACCGTTCTGTACACTAATTTTCATTATTATTTGACTCTGTTGGACATGTATATTTGTTGGACATGTATGTTTGTGATATTTAATTTGTTGGTATTTTCATTGAGTACATGTATGATATTTAGTTGTAGACTGTTATGATGGGAGACTGTTAATTACGATGATATCTGCGACGGGGATGACAAATATACCTACGCTGGGTTATAAACGATTATCTGATATACAAAGATGGTGCTGCCCAAATTTTAAAAAAAATATAATATGTATTTTTTTAATGATGTGTGTCTGTGTTTACAGTGTATGTGAAATATACTGTTCGGAAGCATCGATAGTTTCGATTACTGTTGTATGTTTTATCTTGGACAGAAATAGCAACTGTTCAGGGTGTACTTCTGAGAGCTTCATTTTCACATCCTTCACTCTTTCGGAACGTCGTACAGGATCCCGAGAAGGTGAAGGACGTGAAGAGGAAGCTCTGAGAAGTGGACCCTGAACTGTTGCTCTTTCTATCCAAGATAAAACATAGAACAGTAAGCGAAACTGTCGATGGTTCGAACACTGCACTTCACACACACTGTAAACATAAACACACAGCATAACAAAAATATACATTATATTTTTTTAATTTTTTTAGTATTCTGCGACGTATAGCGACGGATACGGGACGTCGCTATACGTCGCTAATTAGCGACGTTACGTCGCTGTACGTCGCCACCTTGCTGACGTGGCAGGCATGCCACGTCATCACGTAAATAGAACTAAACGTCGCTAAGTAGTCACACTATGTCGCTAATTTTGCGACTAATGTTTTCGTCGCTCTCCGTCGCTAACGTTGCGACGACCCAGCGACACGGCAGTGACGTCGCAAACAGCGACGTTGGACGACGAATGTGCTATCTGCGACTAGCTTAAAAGCGACCTTTGTTTTCCGTCGCTAAAGTCGTCACTAATTACGATTAGCGACGTATTTTTCATTATTAGTGACGTATAATGATGTCGCTAATTTGCCTTATTTTAGTAGTGATAAAAGGAATTTCTATATATGAATGATAATTCATGGACTGAGGATCAGAGAAAACAGATAGCTCAACTTATAGACAAAAGACTGGATCAATCGATCCGTGTTACTCATGCTTTGAAAATTTCTAAGTCGAGTTCATCAGATTCAAATAAACAGCCATATTCCACAATTGGAAAGAATCTGCAGTCTGGCCTTCATGATTCTTCCTCTCCTCATAACAAGTCTGCAAATGTTATGTCAAAGGCTGTTCAAGCTACTACCCCTTTTGCTATATCACTGGATTCTCCTCTTTCGGTCAAGGCCACTATCCTTATTAGTTCTACCACATCACCAAAATCGCCTTCTCCGGTGACGGTTGTAAATCCATCCTCATCCCTCCTTCTTTCTCAAAATATAACTGCTCCCCATTACTTACCTAAAATTCTGCCCACTACTGTACCTATCATAACCCAAAGTCAAACTACACTCTTAACTGCCTCCACTCTTATAACTGAACCTCATAACTTACCTGTCATTATTACCAACTATTTTTCCCCCAATCCCACTTGCTCGACTAAAATTGTAGACACCTCTGTCCATCTCTTTCATCATAATGGTACCACTTTCGACACATTCTCTCTCCCGCCCTCATTACATAGAATCAACACTTCCTGCATCAGCCATATACCCACCCCCATAACAAATTCCACATCAACATCTGTGATTAATTTTCAGCATCCCATATTATCCTTTATTTCTAATACACCCCCTAATCTGGTTTCTGATACTCTATCTTTTTCGACCCATGATCCCCTAACTCATCCCAAACAGAGTTTCAACAAACTCAAAACTACCACCTCTTCACCCTCCCTTAGTCACACCTTCACTTGCCTCATATCCTCTCTAACCCAACAAAAACCTACGCCTTCACCATCCATAATCTCTATAGAAATTCCCATGCTGATCACCCCATCCTTAAGAAATAATACTAAAAGAGCTCGATCAATGTCTACTGCAGAAGTAAATAAACTTGAACTTATTTGACCTATCAAAAGGTCGATTCCACAAGATGGAGAACTTATAGGCACGGCTGGCCTACAACAGCCTCAATATCCATGATTCTCTCATGGAATTGTTGGGGCTTGAGGAAAGACCCGATAATTCGTACCCTAAAATCATTCCTTCGTTCATCTAAACCAAGTATCATATTCTTATCTGAAACTAGATGCTCGTCAAATGTAGCTCAAACCATTGCGGATGAACTTGGGTTTGATCATTGTAATGCAATTTCTTCCAGAGGGCAGTCAAGAGGTTTGTTACTATGTTGGAAGTCTGGGATTAAACTGAATATCATTTCTGCTGCTGATAACCTCAACCACTGTGCTTTTCATGATACCCATACACTACTAAAATACAGCAATTTGGTGACGAAAGATTAGCGACGGATCGTATCCGTCGGCCATAGCGGCGATCTCGTGACTACCTTGTGACGGGCTACCGTCAGAAAGCAATGGATAATTTTTTTATTTTTTTGTGTCAAAATTAGTCGCACATCTGTCGTTCATTTGACGAAACTTTAGCGACGGATTCATGTCCGTCGCTAATATGTCGCACATTGTGGCGGCAAAATCTGAAAAAAATGGTGTGCTAAATTAGCGTCTATCTAGCGACGGACGTTCCGTCGGTAATCTAGTGGGTATTTAGCGACTACCTACCGACGGATATATCCGTCGGTAATCTGTCGCTAAATACTGTAACCTAACTTAAATTGGACCGACGGAGAGAATTTTTTATGCCCCCCAAAAAGACTCTCTCTCTCCCCCATCTCTCTCTTTCTCTCTCCGACAAGCTCTCTCCGACGGGTCATATTCTCCGGCGAAGCTCTCTCCGACGGGATATCTCTCTCAGGTATGCTCTCTTTCTCCCTCTCTCTCTCTCTCTCTGTTTAGCATAACATATAGGGTTTCGGGTTGGTAGGGGGGTCGACTGTCGCTGGGGCCGGTGGGGTGGGGGGGAGGGAGTGGGGACGGGGGGGAGGTTGTTGAGGGTGGGGGGCAGGGTAGGGTTTAGGGTTTCGGGGAAGGGGTAGGGTTTCGGATGGGGGGTGGGCCGGCTGTCACGGGGGCCGGCGGTGATGAGGGAAGGGAGGGGGCGGGGGATGGATGGTGTTGGGTGCGGGGCGGGGGGCAGGGGTAGGGTTTAGGGTTTGCTGTCGGGGGTGAGGGGGAGGGGGGTAGGTGTTTGCTGTCAGTGGAGGAGGGGGTGGGGTGGGGGTTTGATGTCGTGGGGGTATGGGAGGGGGAGGGGGGTTTGTTGTCCGGCGGGATAGGGAAGGGGGTGGGGGGGTATCGGTGGTTTCGGATCGGACCATTCCTATGAGTATTGGTGGTTTCGAATCGGAGTATCGGATCATGGGAGCGGGTATAGGTGGTTTTCGGATCGGACCAATCCTATGAGTATCGGATCGGGGGAGGGGGGGTATCGGTATCGGAATCAGAATCGGTATCGGACCGATACTGACCGATACCGGTACCTTTTGGCATGTCCCGCTCCGATACTGACCGATACCCGATACTGACTGATATCGATCCGATACTGTCCGATACTGATACAGTTTGGCATGTCCCGGTATCGGTATCGGACTATCCCTATGAGTATCGGCATCGGGGTATCGGTAATATCGATGGTTTCGGATCGGAGTATCGGATTTTTTGGTATCAAAAAACAAATAGGTATTAATAAATTATTAATATTAATAATTTATTAAAGTATCGGCCGATACCGATACCGATCGGACCATTCCTATAAGTATCGGTGGTTTCGGATCGGTGTATCGGATCGGGGGAGGGGGTATAGGTGGTTTCGGATCGGACCAATCCTATGAGTATCGGATCGAGGGAGGGGGGGTATCAGAATCGGAATCGGTATCGGACCATTCCTATGAGTATCGGATCAGGGGTATCGGTAATATCGGTGGTTTCGGATCGAAGTATCAGATTTTTTGGTATCGAAAAACAAATAACTATTAATAAAGTTGACTGTCCTCCGACATAGTCCCTGCAGCCATTCAACTGGCGAGGCAGAAACTATATAGCCGTAGATAAAGTTGACTATCCTTCGACCATCATCCCTCGGCAATGATGATATGACAACCTATCACTATATCTTATATAGTAGTAGATGATGTCTTAGTATTACATTATGTGAGTTCATCTTGATTCTGTTACATTCTTCAGATACTAGATACGATAAGAACATATACTACACCATATGTACAGAACATAGATGATTCACTCTAATGTATGCTAGAATGAATTTTGGGTTGTGTTCTGAGCCATCCGTTCTCACACTTGGCAAAAAATCGAATATTCTGTCTTTTATCTGCTTTCAAAAATGTACTCAAACGATATGATGGTTCCTTTAGTTAGCTTGCTTATGTTACAATTATATTATTTGTGAATATCGATCTTACCAGATGGCACCCATGACCCGAGGAGCGGCACGTCGTTTGAGGGAAACACTGAATGCTGTGGTGGCTCCTCCTACTGTTAAGGAGGAAGTGGCACTGGTAGCTAGTGAGACCGGGAGTTCTATTCATCCAGTACCTGCAGTGGACTGCATCTCTCCTGGCACCGTCGATCCCACTTATTCGAAGTGGTTGCGTGATCGTATCACTGAGCGTTTGCATGAGCTGCATGGTTCTCATTAGCTATTAGTACTTATTTGTATTGGACTATTTGTATTGGGTTGTTTTTGTATTAGACTATTTGTATTGGACTACATATATGAATTAGTACTGTGTCAATCTCTGGATTATATTGGACTACGACATGGTGATCAGGACATAGTCCCTGTAGCCATTCGACTAGCGAGGCAGAAACTATGTAGCCGTAGATAAAGTTGACTGTCCTTCGACCCTCATCCCTCGGCAATGATGAAATGACAACCTATCACTATATCTTATATAGTAGTAGATGATGTCTTAGTATTACATTATGTGAGTTCATCTTGATTCTGTTACATTCTTCAGATACTAGATACGATAAGAACATATACTACACCATATGTATAGAACATAGATGATTCTCACTAATGTATGCTAGAATGAATTTTGGATTGTGTTCTGAGCCATTCGTTCCCATACTTGGAAATTAAGCATGTGAAATAGAACTGATTATGTTTAGTTTGTCTTATGATACAGATTTTCACATCCAAATTGAAATGGATCGTTACTTCGCTGATCGTACATGGATGTACTAGCGGATCAACCTCCTAGACCGTAGGTACTTATAAGTATTGACCGTATCGGATTAGTATCGATCTATCGTTTTGGTATGGGCCGTATCGGTTGGTATTGGTCTTAGCGAATTGGTATCATCCTATCCGATATGTATCGACCGTATAGCTAGGATTCGTATTGGCCTTATCGATTTGGTATTGGTCATATCCGATAGGTATCGGCCGTGTTGGATTAGTATAGACCATTTTGGATTAGTATCGTGGAAGGTTTAGTAACAACTGTACTTGGTTTTCTTTCTTCTAGAGCTAGATTACCATTGCAAGAGAGTCACGAGAGCGTAGCTGGCCAGTTACAGAACATACATACTTTCTTTTCAATCTCACTTTTTCTGATAGAAAAGGAAGCATGTATGTTACTGTAACTGGCCAGTCACGATCTGGTGACTCTCTTGCAATGGTATTCTAGCTCGAGAAGAGAGAAATCCAAGTACAGTTGTTACTAAACCTTTTACGATACTAATCCGAAATGGTCTATACTAATCCAACACGGCCGATACCTATCGGATATGACCGATACCAAATCGATAAGGCCAATATGAATCCTAGCTATACGGCCGATACATGTACATATCGGACAGGACGATACCAATTTGTTAAGGCCAATCCCAATCTGATACGTCCTATACCAAACCGATAGACCGATACTAATCTGATACACTAGATACTAAGTACATCCGACCTATACCAGCGGATCCACCAATTACTGCACGATAGGCCCAACGACTCCAGTAACATCCGGTTATTGGTGAGTACATGATTACATAGTAATTCTGTTAGTCTTGTGATACAGATTTTTACTCTCTCATGCTACCAACGTCATAACTTTTCCAGTGTTGCTCCCTCTAATGATGATGAACGCAAAAATCAAAGACCTCCATTTCCTTTCTCACTCTTCACAGTTCTCACAACAGGAAGGTTCAGTGCTTTCTAGTTCTCTTCCATCCATGCTCTGGACCCATCTGCTCCTTCCTACTTTCCTTCTTCTTATTTGACTCTCTCAGCCACATATGGCTCAAGTATAGAGTCGGGGGAGAAGAAGTGGGCAGGAAGAGGAGGGGGAAGAAGCACAGCCGGCGGTATGACCTGGAGTAATTACAGAGGTTTTGCTGGAGGTGTTGGCGATTTTTCTAAGATGGTGTTGAGGAGCAAGTGGCCGAAGGAGCCACAGCTTCCTTCGGCCGACTCTATACTTGCTCCTCAACACCATCCTGGGAAAATTGCCACCACCTCCAGCAAAACCTCTGTACTTTCTCCAGGTCATGCCGCCGGCTGTGCTAGTTCTCCCTCCTCTTCCTGCCCACTTCTTCTTCCCTTACTCTACACTTGAGCTGGATATCATATGTGGTTGAGAGAGTCAAATAAGAAGAAGGGAAGTAGGAAGGAGCAGATGGGTCCAGAGCTATGGTGGAGGAGAGGAGAAGGCTCCCAAGACTCCCCGAGGTGGACATCATATGTGGCTGAAAATTTCGATAAACTTCTTTTTTTTATAATTTTAGTAAATTTCTTTACCCTATATGAAAATTTTTGTTGTCAGAGAGTTGGCTCCCAAGACTCCCCGAGGTGGTGCTACTAGCCGAGAAAGGGGCCGAGGCAAGGAACCCTTGGAGGTCGACACAAAGGAAGTCCCCGTCGTCAAACAAGAGCCAGTGACTGTTAAGGAGGAGGTGTTACCAAAGGTCGAGGTCAAGGAAGAACCGATGACCATCAGGGAAGAGATTCCTCCCAAGGTTGAAGTTAAGGAGGAGCCACCGTCAGAGAGTAGTAGCATCGGGACCGACCCTCCTATCCCTACAGAAGACCTCAACCAGATTGAGCCTTCGTATGCAAAGTGGCTGATAGAATGGTACATGCCTCAACGCAACTATGATCCCTGGCTGTGAGGATTCATCGTCTGACTTGCGGTCTTTGCTGAGGCCAAAGTCTATTTTCCTTTTTATTGAATATTGAATATTTGTGTTTAAATATGGAATATTTATGTGTTTTATGTGAATAATTTGAATGCTTGGGATATTGTGTGTTGGAATTGTTTGTGTGTTTTGTATATTGGAATATTTGTGTGTTTTGTATATTTGTGCTTGAGATATTTGTTTTATTGAATATTGAATATTTGTGTTGTGTATATCTGAATTGCTTGGGATTATTTGTGTGTTTGGTATATTGGAATTGGGAATGCCCAGCTTTATGCTTTTTTTTAAATATTCCCAGATACCGACAGACTGGCGGCCAATTTTCGACGGACTATCCGTCGCTAACGGGGGGATTTCCAGTTAGCGACGGATGGGTGACTAAAACCCGACGGATTATCCGTTGCCAAGGTCCTGGAATTATGAAAGATTTCCAGGAGCAGTCGACGGAATATCCGTCGCTAACCCGCCGCTAATCCGACGAGGTTTGTGACGGATTAGCGACATATTTTGCGTATCGGAAACCCTCTGATACGCGCGTTTAACGACGTTTTAGCGACGTATTATTCGTCGCTAATTGTATAAATATATTAAAAATTTAAACTGTCGAAGTTGACGGGAAGCCGTCGGCTTGCCGTCGCTAAATTTTTTTATTTTGCCAACGGAAAACCGTCGCTAATTAGTTGCAGAGCGGCAGACTAGCGACAAAATAGTTTTAGCGACGAGATTATTCCCAACGGATTTTTTAGCCCGTATTCGTCGAAAATTCGTCAGTAATGTGAATTACCGACGGATTTTCGACGGATAGGGCCGTCGCTAAATCGTTGTATTTTAGTAGTGATACCAATAATATATGGAATATTTTCTTTATCTATGGTCCCCCTGTGCTTGCGGATAGGGGGAATTTCTGGTCGCAATTAGAACTCATTATCAATTCAACAAATGAGCCATGGATTTGTATTGGAGATTGTAACTCCATACTTTGTGCAGAAGAAAAATGTAGAGGAAATCCATTTAATTATCATCACCACAAGCACTTTATCAAGTGGTTCAACAATGTTGAGGCTATGGATATTGGTTACTCTGGCCCAGCGTTTACTTGGAGTAACCGTAGAGATCCCAGAAGTAATATTGCAAAGAGGCTTGACAGAGCAATGGTTGACACTAAGTGGCGCTCCCTTCATCCCAAAGCTAGTGTATATCACTTACCTAGCATAAACAGTGATCATAACCCCATTCTTTTGCATATGAAACTTCCTCAATTAGAAGACGTCGCCCTACTCGATTTGAGGCGGCATGGACCCATGAACCTGATTTTAAACATTTTCTTTCTGATATGTGGGGACAAATAAGTGCAAAGGATCTCATTCCTAAGTTAAGAAGACTATTACCAAAAATCCAATTCTGGAGTAGACCTCGGATTGGCAATCTTGACAGAGATATTAAAGCCCATGAAGAACAACTTCTACTCTTACAAAGTTCCCCTCAAAATGATACATCCTATGGAGAAGAGAGGAAAACTCAAATACTGCTTAACAAACTCTATATGTGTAAAACCACTAAATTTTACTATAATTTTTAAATTTTTATTTCGGTATTGATTTGCTATTTTGGTATTTGTACGTCAAGTGCGAATACATGTACGCGAAGTATATTTTATATACGAAGGTTTACATTTTATAGAATTCTTTATCAAGAAAATAAGTATATATATTTATTTGAAATTATATAAGATAAATATTTTCACCTTGTCTAAGTATAAAATATAGCAATACATATTTTGTCAAACTTTAATTACTTTTTTGACAATTTGTTTTTATTTATTTATATAAGTATGAGTAATAATAATATTTTATAAAATACAAATTTATGGATGAATCTCATTTTCAAAATTTATTATGTTATTTAATTAAAATAAAAAGGTAGTTTGAAATTATTTCTTATTAATATTTAAATATTTATGGTGATTTTCGAAATTTATTTATTATTATTATTTATTTTAAAGATATTTTGGAATTATGGATTTAGTGTTAAATTAGTTAGGGTAATTGAAATTGAGATTTAATTATTTTGTTTTTATTTTAAATGGTTTTAAACTTATAGATAAAATTTATATAAATTGATTCAGATTGGAATCGATTGAATTAGTTTTAAATTTGATTTAAAGTAATGGAGAATTATCTAAAAGTGGATTTAAATCTTTTTTACTCCTTATCAATCTAGGAGTCCACCTCCTATATAAGGAGAGACTCCTTGCCCATTTTCTGAAAATTCCATAGGAAATTCCTCCACCCAAAAGAGTCGTGCACCATGTCCGTGTCCTATACTCCATCGTGTCAGCCGTGACGGCCTCGGATCCGACTCTGGGTATCTTTTCAGTATTTTCTATCATTTACATTTACATTATATATGACCCTCTTCGTGTCCGACACACCCGGACACATCTCATTGTCACCATTCCAGTGTCGGACACATCCCGACACCATTCCCAGTCCATCTTCGACACCAAGCCTTAAAACCTGACTCTAGACGGCCACCCTCCTCGTCGGAACCCCGTCGCGGCCGCCAAAGCCGACGACTCCACCTCTCACTGCCCTCCTTCCCGCAAGAACCCACGGTAGCATCCGACCCCGTTGTTGCCTCTTCCACCTAACAACCATTACCGCGGCCAACTCCGGCCAATAACCACAGCCTGCCTCTGCCACAACCCCTCGCCCATCCGTCGGCACCCACAGCCACTACGCCAAAACTCGCCATGGCCGTCACCACAACCCCCATGACCACCGTGGCCACCATCACCATCCTCTTCGTACTGCCTCCTTCGACCATCACCAGAACCACCAGCAACCAGCCAGCCAAACCCCCATCTCATCTCCGTCGAGCCACTGGCCTCCAGCCACCCAAGCCCGAACCCCTTCGCCGAGGACCACCCGAGGCCCCGTCGCATGCCCAAGCGCCACCTAGCCCATGATACTTCCAGATCTGCGCCACACCGGTCGCCGCCGTCTCCAAAATGTGCGACGAAGTACTCCGGCACCTCCACCTTACCGTGAGCGACGACCGCCGCCTCCATCCGCCGAATCCCTTACGCCACCACCACTGTGGTGTCGGGACACTGAGCGGCCGGCCTGCACCCCCGTCGACTCTGTCTCCAATATGTCGTCCCGTCGGCGAGCTCTGTCCGCGTCACACATCACCCTAACCTCGGTTGGTGTACGCCTCGCATCCGCAGTCGGGCGCACCCGCCTCTGCCGTCGTGTCCGGCCTCATCGAGCCCCTCTGTGAGAACCCCCGCTCTCCCGCTTTCGCCCCCTCTCCTTTTCCTCTCGCTCGCCATCTCGTTCTCTCTCAACCTCCCTCTCGTCCCTTCTTCCATTTTTTTTTCTTTTCTTTTTGTTTTGCTTTGTTTTGTGTTTATTATTTTTAATTTTTATTTTTGTCTCTTTGCCAGAGAACAACATATACTTTGCTTATATTATTATTATATGTATTAAAATTATTAGTATTATTATTATCTTTGTTTGATATATTTTCATGATAATGTTATATTGTTAGATAGAGTAGGTACTGGCAATAGTTTTATTATAAAATTATTTTTACCAAATAAAATATAATTAGTGGTGTTTCCAAAACTATTTTATTTTGACGAAACTAAGATGTTAGCCCAAATAATTTTCTAGACTTCCAAAATATTTGAATTATTTTGATTTATAAAAAGATAGCAATATGTGTAGCCTACTTTCAAAATAAGTTTATAAACCCTAAATAGTTATTGGATTATTTGATGTTTTTAAAAATATAGATTTTTATCTCAAAACCTATCCTGGCAACCTTAAAGTTTTAAGCAATTTTTTATATATTTCAAATATTTATCTAGAAAAGATATTTACTAATAATATATATGTTTTTAATAGTTTTCTAAAAAAACGTATATACAATTAACTATTTCCTTTTGATCATCCTCCTATCAGTGACTAAGTCCATTGTATCTACTCTTTTGCCAATTCTTTACCACCTTATCTCCACCCTAACTAAATTGACCATTCTGGATGTCACCCTCGATTTTTGTTATGCGTATTTTAGTTTACATGTACGAATCTCGGACCCGTATTTTGACTTGTCCTGACTGTCTAGCCTTGGGTTTTGCATTGGCATGGGTTAATTAGCATTTTATGGTTCATGTAGCCTATTTTGGCTTTGGCATGCATCGGGTTCGGTTGGGTTCGGCTTGGTTTTGCTTGGTTTGGGTTTGTATGCAAACCCCTACCTACCACCATCCATCATTTATTAACCCAACAACCCTTCTCTCTCCTCATTCATTTTCTCATTAACTCCTTCTTCTTCCTCATAACTCTCTCTCCACCTACCAAGAGAGAGACTTAGGCAAGTGCAACTTACTTCATGGAGGAACTCCATTTTTGTTGTTCCATTGTCTTCCTCACGAGATTCTAAGACACTTTAGTACTTAGCATTTTTAATTTCCATGGTTTATTTTTTGTAGACCTAAGTTTGTTGCATTTCGGATTTCTTGGGTTTTGATCTACTAAACTTGGTTGTTTCCGGAGTTTGAGAGTTCCATGTAGTAGGAGTTTCGATCCTACGCAAGTTTGGTTTTTTTGAATGGTTGGATTTCATCAAGTCTTGGCCGAGATGGGGTTTCTTGAGTTCTTGAGTCCCATGGCTGCTTGTCTCGGCCTTGGGGAGAAGACGAGCCCTTTACGCACAAGTTTTAGATGCCCGCGTAGTGTTCTCCCTTTACGCCCACGTTCTTACGTGCCAGTGTAGTGTTACCCCTTTTACGCACACGCATTTGCGTGCCAGCGTAATCCATTCTACGCCGAGTTCATTCGAGCTCTACGCAGGGGCTACTCCCGCCCGCGTAGAGTGATCGCGCACGTAGGGTCTCGCTCGAGTGCTTGCTCGCGTAGAGTCTCGCTCGAGTGCTCGCTCGCGTAGAGTCTCGCTCGAGTTCTCGCTCGCGTAGAGTGCTGCTCGCATAGAATCTCGTTCGCGTGCAGCCTTGCTCGCATAGAGCTGACTTGCCTTGTTCTTGCCCGCGTAAAGCTATTTTTTTGCTTGGGGCGCCTTAGACTAGCGTAGTTCGCGTAGAGGCTTTGAGCCCATGGCGTACCCCGTTTGCCCTTATATATATTCTTGCACGTTTGTCATGAACTTGATAATCACGAATTGGTAACACGATATGGTATAACAAGTAACTGACGTGACATGACATGGCATGATATGACAAGTAAGCATGATTGGAACTATTTAATGCTGTTGCGACGGTTAGCATGACTTGACAAGAATGAATGGCCTAGACACCGTGGATGATGATGTTTGTATAAATGAACCAGTATTGTCTTGTATCATGTCTAGGGCAGAGACCCCTGAGTACCACGGTCAGGGGTACCTACTGAAACTGACTAAGGCTAATAACTAGAATAATCCAGTTATCATGAAGAGATTTCTCTGCTACAGGCAATCCTGTTATCTGGGCGCCCCATCATGGGATCTGTAGCCTATCGTCGAGTAGGGCACATTTCCAGCACACTGTCATGTGTTGCACCCTCCAAGCTAATTAAGGGTACATGCGTTTCTTGGACGATGTACCCATAAGAACTCAATCCCTAATGTCGTCTGGATAATCTGGATGGTCTGCAGGGCTTGTGGCTGTTGGAACATCTCATTACATCTTGCTAGTAACTAGGCCTGTGATAACCCTAGTTAGTTAAAGTATCAAGCCGTACTTATTGCTTGGTCGTGAATGTTGGATGGAGTCTAATCAGTCCAAGCCTTGTCTTGTTCCAGTACCTGGCTACTTCGGAACAGAATTGCTTATGCTTACTTTATCAATAACTGATCGGAATAACTTCTCATTTATTGCTCTATTTAGATTTTATGTCTTATTATTATCTTTCTTATTTTATGTTCTGATATGCTGGTTTTAGTTCTTGAGTGAAGCCTCCCTTGTGGCACTTGCTCTTTTTGTGATCTGACCTAGCTGGTTTTGCATGACCAGATACCGGAGCAGCTTCAGAGGATCTCCTTACCTTCCAGCCAGATGGTGACCACCAGACGTAACCCTGGCAACGAGTGGGTTTTATTTTTGCTCTTCCACGCTATTGTAAAAATATTCTTTTGAGGCGTTTAGCTGACAAGCACGTGTTAGCTCGATTGCACTTTACTTACTGTCTGCCTATGGGCTGTAGCATGATTAACAAATCCTAGGGTTGATCATGTATGACTGAAACTCTTGCTAGTCTTCACATTTTTTATGACTAGCTTTATGATCATCCAAATATGTAATATATGGGATGCCTTACTATTGTATATTTGGTGCTCTAACATCTTATAACTGTTATTACTTGCTTGAGATTGAGACAATAGGCTTGTTCATGACCATAAGAGACTGATGGCTTGTAGTTAAACCCTCATGTATCTAGGCAGCCGTGACCGTATAGCGAAGTGGTTTGCACTTCAATATACGTAGCTGGCTGTGCCCGCCCCTGCTCTCTAATATTCTGGTTCTGGGGCGTGATACGGTTTAAGTCGTGGCCCATGCAGGTCTTGTGAATCAAGATATGTGAGAGTTTATCGGATAGATGTCTTAATCAGCACTCACCCTTGATCTCTGCTCGTATCCTCTAAATTCCTGAAATCTTGACCTGATCACATGCTTGTATCTTTGATCTGTCCTAGTCATTTCTTATTGTTCCCTATGTCGTCTTCTGTCACGACCCGCTACCCAAATTGTTGGGCCAGGCCGAGGCATGCCCAGCCTACGTTGAGATAAAACGTAGTAAGTTGTTCTAAAGACAACAGGATAAGACTAAATGTGCTAACAGTTCTATAAGTGAAGAAGAATCATAAATGCTCCAAACACAAAAGTCGTCGTATATAGTAAAATATCCAAGTACAAGTGAACTGAAATGTAAAACTGGATACATGTCCAGTTACAAAAAGATATAGTCTAATACATGACTACTCTCAAAAGTCTAATAATACAAAAGACAACTAGGCGAGGTTCCCTGCAGGAACATCCTCGTAGTGCAGAGCCGGGTGCTCGGCAGTATCTCCATAGTATGTGTCACAGAGTAACTCCTCCTCAGTAAGGACACCTACAACGTTATCCTGTCAGGACGGGAGCAAGTACTAAATCTAGCAAACTAGCATATGAAACATGAAAATGAACATGAGAGGAAAATAACTGGAAACATGGCATCACCCAATCTATCATGGCAAGGATACATATGTCATAGAGACAGATGTACATGTAGTGTTTAAAACTGTAGCAAGTACGTGATCGGTCAATAGATGTACAATGTACTGTGGTACATGTAAATAAAATGTACATACGTACAAGTCAACAGGCATAGGTGTACATCCGTACAGAAATGCGGGATAATGGCATGCGGCAAGGTATGCATATAAAATACGACCTCGCTCGCTACTGTAGGGGGGTCGTGATCACGAACAATACTATCAGTTTCCCCATAACCCATATTCTAATCATGTGAGAGATACATCAAGACTGTTCTAAGCATGGTAGTAACTGAAAGTACAACATGTAGAGATCTAACTTGCTACCCCAAGGATCAGCATTTAACATGGTGGGGTTTGCAGTTCATTTTATGTGACAATATGTAAAGTTTGTAGAAAGTACTTGCCTCAAGCAAAGCAAAACAAAACAAGCTGCGATAACAATGCTATAGATGTCTGGTAGCTCGTCACTATAGAAGTAAATACAACAACTTAGTTTTACACTAAGCTAAAATACTAGGACACTAATTGGTGAAATACGACTTGTGATTGGGCACCTAGCCAAAATGATGATTTTGGTATAGGAGACCAATGTGGGGTGACACACTATGTTAACTAACTTTCTAGGGTCTTTACACTAGTGAGGGATGGGGTTCAACACGACTAAAACTCCAAATAACACAAAAAGCTACAAGTCATAATTAATCAATAAATAAATCAAAAGATCATTGTGTCCTAACAATTTGAAGTAGACAAAAAGCCTAGTTTTTCTTAAAGTAAAGTACCAAGGTGATCCTTGTTAGTCATAGAAATTTATTATAATTTTTTTGGAATTTATTAACCAGTACAAATATTTTATAAAAATCAGTTTTCCTAAGTATACAGAAAATGAGTTTTGGTTTCATATGCCAAACTAGGGATAAAACAGTAAATTAAATACTACAAAAATTATACTAAATTAGCCAACTTATCATAGTATCTAAAAACTATTTTTCCATAATTTTAGCAGTACTTTAAGTATTTTTAGAAAATCAAAAACAGCATTGCACACAATAATTAATTATCTGCATATTTTGTCCATGTATATAATTTGAACCAAAGTTCAAATACAGGACCCAAGGCCATGAATCAAGTCCAATATGACTTGTACAGGTCTTGAATGTGTGAAAACATATTTGAGCCTAAATATCCATGCTAGGCTTGGACACCAAATGCTTGCAGTAATTTAAATACAATAAAAATATAATTTGGTAATAGCCAAAATAAATATTATTATTTAAATAAGGTAAATTTATACAAAAGAATATATACATACCTATGCTAAAAGGATATATATAGATATATAAGGAAAAATACTTAATTTATAAAGTATATATATATATATATATATATATATATATATATATATATATATATATATATATATATATATACAAATATATATATATAAGAACACACTTAATAATATAGTGTACATATATATAATATATATACATAGGAAAATATATATATAAACATATATATGTATAAAATTTACTAACTATAAAATATATATACATATATATTAAATACTGTTAAAATACAGTATATACATATATATATATATATATATATATACTAGAAAAATACAAAACAAAAAGAAAAAGAAAAGAAAACAGAAAAGAAAAGAAAAAGGAAACAGAAAGAAGAGAGGGGGGCTCGAACCCGAGCGCTCAGCAAGGGGGGGTTTGGTCGAGTCGGGCTGGCCAGGGGGTCAGCCTGTTGGCTTTGTTAAGGGTTAGGGTTTAGGTTCATTTATTTAGTTTAGATTAACATTTATATATAAAAAAATAAAAACTGTCCTGTGTCCTGACAGTTAAGGACACAGGATTTCTCGTGTCCTCGCTTAGCACGACACGTACGAGCACAGTCTCGTGTGTCCGAGCACAGCACTGAGCTCGTCGTGTCCTGGCGAGTCTCGTGCGTGAAGACGAGACACGCACGACACGACTCTGATCCCGCTACTCACGTGTCCGGTGCTTGGGGGGGTTTTCGAGAGCTCTGGACGGCGGAGGAGTGGTCAGGATGGCGGCACTCTGGTGGCGATCGATTCGTCTCGTCGGGGCGAAGCTGCGGGTGGTGGTGGTGGTCGATGAGGGTGTCGGGATTGTGAGATCGAGACTTCGTCGGGGTTAGGGTTCCGGCAAAGTGTTTTGGGGAAGAAGGGGGGTCGTCGGTGGCTATGGGGAGAATTTAGGGTTAGGGTTTAGATCAGGGGAGAGAGGGGGAGTTTTATAGGGCTTTTGGGCGGTTGCTAAGTCGGTCGGGCAGCCGGAAATGGCGGGGGCTGCCCGTCGGCGTGGCGGTCGTCGGTCGGGGGGGGGTAGGTTTAGGATTTTCGTTTAGGCCCCCAGATTTTAGGTTATTGCATAATAGGTCCCCACAGATAATAAATGCAAATATAATTTGCATTCCTTAGTTTAAAACAAATAACAAATTACAAACTGATATAAAAGTAATTTGAATAATTACAAAACAGTATTAAAACAATTATAATAATTGCAAATTGATATTAAAACATTTTAGAAAATTACAAATCAATATTTTTGTATTTTAAAACTCATTTAAAGTCATTTAAAAATTCTAGAAAAATTCCTAAAAATTTCTAATAATTAGTTAAGGCTATAAATGACATAAAAATTTAATTAACACTAATTAAAAATGAATTTGAAAATCAGGGGCTTACAAGTCTTCCCTTATTGAAAAATTTTGTCCTCGAAATTCACAAGGATTGAAGACCCGACAATATTCTATCATAGTAAGTAATGCAACAAAATGACTAAGGCTGCGATCGAAACTAACCTCTAAGGTATCAAGCGGGAACGGGTGGTTCCCTCGCAGCGGTTGGATCGAACAAGTAAGGGTATCTCTCCCTCATGTCCGACTCCCTCTCCCAAGTAGATTCACCTGGGGAGTGACGGCTCCAAGCTACTCGCACTAGGGGTATAACCTTGTTTCTCAGCCTCTTCTTTTTCCGGTCTAATATCTCCACTGGCTGCTCAGAAATTGTAAGGCTCGGTCCGACCTTCAACTCTGAATGATCTAGCACATGACTGGGGTCTGGAACATATCTCCTCAGCTGAGATACGTGAAAGACATCGTGAACTCCTGCTAGATTGGGTGGAAGTGCAACCCTGTAAGCTACCTCTCCGATCCTGCCAAGTACCTCGAATGGCCCGATGTATCTGGGGCTCAGCTTCCCTCCTCGTCCGAACCGGATCGTCCCTCGAGTAGGTGATATCTTCACTAGCACCATATCACCGTCTGCGAACTCCATCGGCCTGCGACTAGCATCAGCCCAGTGTTTCTGCCTATCCTGAGCTACTCTGAGCCTGTCTCTGATCATCCCGACTTTCTCTGCTGCATCCGTGATCATCTCTGGCCCAAGCATAACTCTGTCTCCGACATCATCCCAAAAGAGCGGTGTGCGGCATCGTCGTCCATAAAGCACCTCGAAGGAAGACATACCAATACTGGCTTGGTAGCTGTTATTGTATGAAAACTCTACCAAGTGCAGATGACTCTTCCATGATCCTCCGAAGTCCAGCACGCAGGTCCTCAGCATATCCTCCAGTGTCTGTATCGTCCTCTCGGACTGCCCATCTGTCTGCGGGTGGTACGCCGTACTGAACTTGAGCCTACTGCCCAACTCCTCCTACAAGCTCCTCCAGTAATGGGATATGAATCTGCTGTCTCTGTCTGACACGATGCTTACCGGCACTCCGTGTAGGCGAACTATCTGCTGCATGTATAGCTCTGCCAACTTCTCAGTGGAAAGCCCCACCTTGAAGGGTATGAAGTGCGTACACTTCGTCAGCCTGTCTACGATGACCCAGATGGCATCCTTCCCTCCTTGGGAACGAGGAAGCCCTGAAACGAAGTCCATCGTAATATGTTCCCACTTCCACTCAGGAATGGGTAACGGCTGCAACAAACCAGCTGGCCTCTGGCGCTCCGCCTTGACCTGCTGGCAAACTAGGCATCTCAAAATGAAACGTGATACATCCTTCTTCATCCGCAAGTCACGGTACATCTTGTTAGCACCAGGGTGAATAGAATATCTCGATCGGTGCGCCTCCTGCAAGACTGCCTCTACTAGCTCTCCCTTCGGCATGCACAATCGACTGCCATGCCTTAGGGATCCATCCTCTGCTATAGTGAAGTCATCCAACAATCCAGCTAATGCCTGGGGTCGAAGTCTGCGAAGGCTCTCATCTGTAGACTGTGCCTTTCGGATCTGCTCCATCAAACCTGACTGAATGTCAAGCGCCATCATCTGTATCACTGATCCTGGCCGAACTAGCTCGATACCGAGCTTCTCCAGATCCTCCCACAAATGCCGATCAATCATCAGGTACCATGCCATTGGATGCCTGCTCAGCGCATCCGCCACTACATTCGCCTTCCCGGGATGATACTATAAATCGATGTCGAAGTCCTTCATCAACTCCAACCATCGTCTTTGTCTCATGTTCAGCTCTTTCTGCGTGAACACATACTTCAAGCTTTTGTGGTCAGTAAAGATTTCCACACGCTCTCCGTATAAGTAATGTTTCCATAACTTGAGTGCAAAGATCACCGCAGCTAACTCGAGGTCAGGGGTAGGATAATTCCTCTCATGAGTCCACAATTGCCTAGATGCATAAGTAATTACTTTTCCATGCTGCTGTAGGACACATCCTAGCCCCTTCCTAGAAGCATCACTGTAAATGGTAAAACCTCCAGAACCTGAAGGTAAAGTCAGAACTGGAGCGGTCGTCAGCCTCCTCTTCAGCTCCTCAAATGCCGCCTGGCAGTCCTCTGAGCAAATGTACTCTGCGTCCTTCCGCGTCAGCTTCATCATGGGTTCAGCTATCCTAGCAAAGTCCTGGACGAACTTTCTATAATAGCCTGCTAAACCCAGAAAGCTCCTGATCTCTGAAACTGACGTCGGAGCCTTCCACGTCTCAACTGCAGCAATCTTCTTGGGATCCACCGAGATTCCATCTCCAGTGACTACATGGCTGAGAAACTCTACTCGGTCTAAAAAGAACTCGTACTTCGGCAATTTGGCAAACAATCTCTCCTGCCTCAGAATCCCCAAAACTATCCGCAAGTGCTCTGCATGCTCCTCCGGCATCTTCGAGTATATCAGGATGTCGTCGATAAATACTACGACGAACTTATCCAGATACTGGTAAAATGTCTTATTCATCAAGTTCATAAAGACAGCTGGCACATTTGTGAGACCAAATGGCATCACCAGAAACTCGTACTGCCCGTACTTCGTATTGAACGTCGTCTTCTGGATGTCTGCTGGCCTAACCTTCACCTGGTGGTATCCGGATCTCAAATATATCCTGGAAAATACCTTCGCCTCGCTCAACTGGTCGAACAAATCATCTATCCTGGGCAGAGGATATTTGTTCTTGATGGTGATGGCATTCAAGGCCCGATAGTCAATACACAACTGGACTGTACCATCCTTCTTAGGCACAAAGAGCACTGGCGCTCCCCATGGAGAAGCACTGGATCGGATGAAACCCTTTTTCAACAGGTCATCAATCTGCTCTTTCATCTCTATGGCCTCCTTGGGATTCACTCTATAGCAAGCCCGGGATACTGGTGATGAACCCGGCACTAAATCTATAGTGAACTCCACATCTCTGTCAGGCGGAAGTCCTGGAAGATCCTCTGGGAATACATCCATAAACTCCCTAATGATAGGGTGTGGCAGTGCTGCGTCCCCAACTGTCGCACAACAGTTCGGCTCTAGGCTGATCTCCGGCCCTGTCCTCCTGACACTGAATGGTGATGTGCGTGGGGGACTGAACAAAATACTACCCTCATGACAGTCTATAGATGCATGGGCATAGCTAAGCCAGTCCATCCCCAATATGATATCATAACCGGGGAGTGGCATCACAAAGAATCGCCCCTCGAACTCTCTCCCGGCTATCATAATAGAGCATCTATAGCTAGCTCTAATAGGCACTGGTCCTCCTCCTATCATTACTCTACTAATCTCCGCAGTAGGTGTAGATACAAAGTGATGTTCTTGCATAAACTCTAATGATAGGAAGCTATGAGATACACCAGAATCAAACAAACATAGAGCTAGAAAAGTATGCAAATAAACATGACCTGTAATGACGTCAGCTAAGTAATCGGACTCTGAAACCTGCTCCGGCTCTGGCTCAAGGGCTAGGCTATAAACCTTCCCCTGAGGTCCCTTCTGCTGCTGCAGATGCTGCCCAAACCTCTGCTGCTGAGTCGGAAGCGGTCCTCTAGGCTTCGCTGCTGGGCAGTCCCGAATCTGATGGGTTGTAGACCCATAAACTAAATACTGCCCCAATCTCTTTCTGCAAATGGACCTGTCATGCCCTGGTCTTCCGCAGAAAGAACATATAGCTCCCTTCTGCTGCTGCCGGTGTCCCGGGGCTCTAACTGGTGGGGTCTGATGGTGTGGTGTAGGGGGACGGTAAGTCTGCTGGGGTGGCGTCGGCGCACTCTGCTGGAAAGCCTGACGCTTGGACGATCCCTCATGATGTACATGAGCCGGCCGTTTGCTAGACAGAAGACGCTCCTCAATGCTCAGGGCCAAATCTAGGCTCTGGTAGTAGTCAGTCGTACCGTTCGCCACTATAAGAATGCCAATGTCTGGAACTAGACCATGGCAAAACCTACGGGTCATCTCCTCTGGATCAGCAACCAGACTATGAGCGAAACGGCTCAGGCGACTAAACTTTGCCGCATACTCGTCAACAGAACGGTTCCCCTGCTGGATGTTCTGGAATCGTAGTCCCATGGCTACTCTAGCAGTGGTCGAGAAGAACTTCTTCTTGAACTAGGTCTTGAACTGGTCCTAAGTGGCTCTCCCTCTCGCAAACAATGGCTCATTCCGGAACCAGACTCCTGCTAAGTCTATCAGCAGAAATCCCGCTGCCTCGACCTGGAGGTCATCCGGCATCCTAACTCCCAGAAGCTTCTTCTCTACCGAATCTAGCCAGTCATCAGCTACTACTATGCCCTCAGTCCCTGAGAACTCCTTGGGATTCAGACCCATGAAGTCCTTGACCGTTCCCGCTCTCTGCCGTGGCTCTACATGTGGTGGGACCACGGGACGTCCCTCAGAACGCTCCATGCTCTGGCGGAGTAGGGTAGTCTGCTCCTGATGGGTTGTTAGGAACCCCTGAATAAGTGTGAACAGCTGGTTTCCATCGAGTGTGACGGAAGCCTGGGTGGGTATAGTGATAGGGGGTAGTGGAAGTATCGGGTCCTGCCGGGCCTGGGATATGGAAGGTGGTATCTGGGTCTGTGGATCTGTGGAGTGGGGGAATGTGGTAGGTGGAGATGTATCAGTCAACTAGTCAGCTGACTGGATATGGAGGGCCCCATTCTCGGAGGTAACATACTGGGATGAACGAGTAAGCACCATCTAAATTACACATAAAAAGACTTATAAGGACTTATTTAAAGTAAGCAATCATAGGCAAGAAAATCTAATTATAATAGCAAACATGTGATATATTTCTTATGTTGCAATCCTAGCATTCCTCTAAGTGTTCTAAGCGTCTTTTCTAATGTTGTCTAATTACCTTAAGTTCCTAATTGCAGGCATGCTTGGTACAATAACATAACCAAACAGTTTAGTCAGGACCTGCATGGGCCACCACTAAAAACATGTCACGACCCGCTACCCAAATTGTTGGGCCAGGCCGAGGCATGCCCAGCCTACGTTGAGATAAAACGTAGTAAGCTGTTCTAAAGACAACAGGATAAGACTAAATGTGCTAACAGTTCTATAAGTGAAGAAGAATCATAAATGTTCCAAACACAAAAGTCGTCGTATATAGTAAAATGTCCAAGTACAAGTGAACTGAAATGTAAAACTGGATACATGTCCAGTTACAAAAAGATATAGTCTAATACATGACTACTCTCAAAAGTCTAATAATACAAAAGACAACTAGGCGAGGTTCCCTGCAGGAACATCCTCGTAGTGCAGAGCCGGGTCCTCGGCAGTATCTCCATAGTATGTGTCACAGAGTAATTCCTCCTCAGTAAGGACACCTACAACGTTATCCTGTCAGGACGGGAGCAAGTACTAAATCTAGCAAACTAGCATATGAAACATGGAAATGAACATGAGAGAAAAATAACTGGAAACATGGCATCACCCAATCTATCATGGCAAGGATACATATGTCATAAAGACAGATGTACATGTAGTGTTTAAAACTGTAACAAGTACGTGATCGGTCAATAGATGTACAATGTACTGTGGTACATATAAATAAAATGTACATACGTACAAGTCAACAGGCATAGTTGTACATCCGTACAGAAATGCGGGATAATGGCCTGCGGCAAGGTATGCATATAAAATGTGACCTCGCTCGCTACTGTAGGGGGGTCGTGATCACGTACAATACTATCAGTTTCCCCATAACCCATATTCTAATCATGTGAGAGATACATCAAGACTGTTCTAAGCATGGTAGTAACTGAAAGTACAATATGTAGAGATCTAACTTGCTACCCCAAGGATCAGCATTTAACATGGTGGGGTTTGCAGTTCATTTTTTGTGACAATATGTAAAGTTCATAGAAAGTACTTGCCTCTAGCAAATCAAAACAAAACAAGCTGCGATAACAATGCTATGGATGTCTGGTAGCTCGTCACTGTAGAAGTAAATACAACAACTTAGTTTTATACTAAGCTAAAACACTAGGACACTAATTGGTGAAACACGACTTGTGATTGGGCACCTAGCCAAAATAATAATTTTGGCATAGGAGACCAATGTGGGATGACACACTATGTTAACTAACTTTCTAGGGTCTTTACACTAGTGAGGGATGGGGTTCAACACGACTAAAACTCCAAATAACACAAAAAGCTACAAGTCATAATTAATCAATAAATAAATCAAAAGATCATTGTGTCCTAACAATTTGAAGTAGACAAAAAGCCTAGTTTTTCTTAAAGTAAAGTACCAAGGTGATCCTTGTTAATCATAGAAATTTATTATAATTTTTCTGGAATTTATTAACCAGTACAAATATTTTATAAAAATCAGTTTTCCTAAGTATACAGAAAATGAATTTTGGTTTCATATGCCAAACTAGGGGTAAAACAGTAAATTAAATACTACAAAAATTATACTAAATTAGCCAACTTATCATAGTATCTAAAAACTATTTTTCCATAATTTTAGCAGTACTTTAAGTATTTTTAGAAAATCAAAAACAGCATTGCACACAATAATTAATTATCTGCGTATTTTGTCCATGTATATAATTTGAACCAAAGTTCAAATACAGGACCCAAGGCCATGAATCAAGTCCAATATGACTTGTACAGGTCTTGAATGTGTGAAAACACATTTGAGCCCAAATATCCATGCTAGGCTTGGACACCAAATGGTTGCAGTAATTTAAATACAATAAAAATACAATTTGGTAATAGCCAAAATAAATATTATTATTTAAATAAGGTAAATTTGTACAAAAGAATATATACATACCTATGCTAAAAGGATATATATAGATATATAAGGAAAAATACTTAATTTATAAAGTATATATATATATATATTTTTTTTTATAAAGTATATATATATATATATATATATATATATATATATATATATATATATATATAAGGAAAAATACTTAATTTATAAAGTATATATATATATATATATATATATATATATATATATTTATATATATATATATATATATATATATATATATATATATATATATATATATATATATATATATATATAAGAACACACTTAATAATATAGTGTATATATATATAATATATATATACATAGGAAAATATATATATAAATATATATATATAAAAATATATATATATGAAAAAAAAAATATAAATATATATATATAAAATTTACTAACTATAAAATATATACATATATATTAAATACTGTTAAAATACAGTATATACATATATATATATATATACTAAAAAAATACAAAACAAAAAGAAAAAGAAAAGAAAACAGAAAAGAAAAGAAAAAGGAAACAGAAAGAAGAGAGGGGGGCTCGAACCCGAGCGCTCAGCAAGGGGGGTTTGGTCGAGTCGGGCTGGCCAGGGGGTCAGCCCGTTGGCTTTATTAAGGGTTAGGGTTTAGGTTCATTTATTTAGTTTAGATTAACATTTATATATAAAAAAATAAAAACTGTCCTGTGTCCTGACAGTTAAGGACACAGGATTTCTCGTGTCCTCGCTTAGCACGACACGTACGAGCACAGTCTCGTGTGTCCGAGCACAGCACTGAGCTCGTCGTGTCCTGGCGAGTCTCGTGCGTGAAGACGAGACACGCACGACACGACTCTGATCCCGCTACTCACGTGTTCGGTGCTTGGGGGGGTTTTCGAGAGCTTTGGACGGCGGAGGAGTGGTCGGGACGGCGGCGCTCCGGTGGCGATCGATTCATCTCGTCGGGGCGAAGCTACGGGTGGTGGTGGTGGTCGATGAGGGTGTCGGGATTGTGAGATCGAGACTTCGTCGGGGTTAGGGTTCCGACGAAGTGTTTTGGGGAAGAAGGGGGGTCGTCGGTGGCTGTGGGGAGAATTTAGGGTTAGGGTTTAGATCAGGGAAGAGAGGGAGAGTTTTATAGGGCTTTTGGGCGGTTGCTAAGTCGGTCGGGCAGCCGGAAATGGCGGGGGCTGTCCGTCGGCGTGGCGGTCGTCGGTCGGGAGGGGGGGGGGGGTAGGTTAAGGATTTTCGTTTAGGTCCCCAGATTTTAGGTTATTGCATAATAGGTCCCCACAGATAATAAATGCAAATATAATTTGCATTCCTTAGTTTAAAACAAATAACAAATTATAAACTGATATAAAAGTAATTTGAATAATTACAAAACAGTATTAAAATAATTCTAATAGTTGCAAATTGATATTAAAACATTTTAGAAAATTATAAATCAATATTTTTGTTTTTTAAAACTTATTTAAAATCATTTAAAAATTCTAGAAAAATTTCTAAAAATTCCTAATAATTAGTTAAGGCTATAAATGACACAAAAATTTAATTAACACTAATTAAAAATGAATTTGAAAATCAGGGGCTTACATCTTCTTCAGCGGCATTGTTTCTGGTCCTGCCAATCAGCCGGAAGGAGCTCAACGAGTACCCCCGCATAAGAGGATCAAGCTCAGCACTCAGGAGCAGCTTCCCGAGTCAAGCTTCCCGGAGGTCTAGAACCCCCAGTATAGCCAGCCCAGCCTGCAAGGCAGGATGATGAAGTCTTGGTTGGACTCATCAAGGAGTTGCTTACATCCCAGGATCGTCGAGGTAATGCATTACACCAGACAGTACAAGATGCTATGAGCAGAGGTAACAGTACGGCCAACAGCTTCAAGCGCTTGAACCCTCCCTTCTTCGATGGCAACGAAGATGCTATTACCACAGACGCTTGGCTGCAGGACACTGAGGTTATTCTAGAAGCAGCCAGGATCCCAGAAAATGAGAAGGTGGCCGTGGTGCGCCTGTAGTTATTAGATCTAGCCCGCAGCTGGTGGGCGGCGCGGGCTATTGGATTAGTGGTACCTATTGCCTGGACAGTATTCCGTAAGAGATTTCGGACCAAGTACTTTGATGCTGTAGCTCGGTATGACCTACAGACGAGGTTCACTAATTTGAAGCATATGGGAAGGATGGTCGATGGATATGCGACCGAGTTTTCTAGGCTTAGTCGGTTTGCTCCCACCTTGGTAGCGACTTAGTTCGACAGAGCTCAACGGTTCCAGCAGGGACTCTACCTGAAGATTTTATTGGCGGTAGAGCAGTTTGAGCATCAGACATTCGATGTAGTGTTGAGAGCAGCTAGGAGGCGTGAGTATACCTCTTAGAGGATTGTGGACCGGACTGGAAGTCGGAAGCAGTCTTATGGCCAGATGAACCAGTCTTCAGCACCAGCCCCGGCAGCCAGGGCTTTGACCATTGGAGCTTCGAGGAGGGCGGCTTCCGTTACGTCGATTCCGCATTCGACCCCGGTATATCCCCAGCAGCAGCAGCATAAGCAGTCTTCCGCAATGGGTTACACTTATGGTGGGAAGCCAGGGCACGTTGTGTCATAATATCGTAGAGCACAGGGTTTATGCTTGGTTTATGGGGGCACCGGACCACAGGGTTGGAAACTGCCCGAATAGGGGGAGTTCATCTTCTTCAGCCTTTTCTAGTCCCTCGGTTAGGGGGCCAGCCCCAGTATCAGTCCTACAGCAGTAACAGTACCCATTTCCGAGGCCCTTGCGCCTCAGACCCAAGCATTTCAGCAGCAGAATCCCCAGCAGTATGCACAAGACCAAGCTCAGATCCAAAACCGCCAGAGAGGTTTCCAGCAGAGGGGACCATCACCCAGAGGGCAAGGTCAAGTGATGGCTTTGACCGTGGAGGTGGAGTTAGCATCAGGTGAGGTGGTGGCAGGTACTATTCTCGTCAACTCCTTCCCAACATCAGCATTATTTGATTCTGGTGCATCGTATTCATTTATTTCTGCACGATTCGCGACACGGATAGGACTGGAGCCCGAGTCATTATCAGTAAGGCTCAATATACTTACTGGTAGTGGACTTGTGGGAGTAGATAGAGTGTTTTCCTCGTGTCGGATCGTAGTTAGCGGTAGAGAGTTTCCCGCTAGGTTGATAAAATTCCCGATGGCCGATTATGATGTGGTCTTAGGGATGGATTGGTGGAGGGACCAGTATGCTAGAATAGATTTCCATATCGACAAGATTATTTTTAGTATTCCTGGTGAGCCAGAATTTTTATTTTTCGAGGTGGAGTAGAACCTTCACCTCCAGTATTTCGGATGGCAGTAGCAGCAACAGTTCAGTTTTCTAGAGTTATAGAAGAGTTTCCCGATATTTTTCCCGAGGAGCTTCCAGGTATGCCACCAGAGAGAGAGAGAGATCGAGTTCACCATAGACTTGATCCCCGGAACAGCACTAGTATCAGAGAGAGTCTACCGGATGGCACCGTCAGAATTAGAGATCTTGTATAAGATGATTGAAGAACTCAGGATCAAGGGATTCATTCGTGCTAGTGGACCGCCTTGGGGAGCCCTAATACTTTTTGTGAAAAAGAAGGATGGTGTGTCCTGATTATGTGTTGACTATCGTACCTTGAACTCAGTGATAATCAAAAACAGATACTCTCTCCCAATGATAGATAACTTGTTTGATCAACTCAAAGGGGCGTCCGTATTTTCTAGGATTGACTTACGGTCAGGATACCACCAGATCAGAGTCAGAGAGCAGGACATCCCGAAGACGGCATTTAGATCCAGGTATGGGCATTAGGAGTTCCTTATTATGTCCTTTGGAGCAACCAAGCGCCGGCTGTATTTATGGACCTCATGAATCGTATCTTCATGCCTTATTTGGATCAGTTCGTGATTGTGTTCATAGACGACATCCTGGTTTACAGTAAGAGTGAAGCGGAGCATGAGCAGCATCTCAGAGTTGTCCTCCAGATTCTTCGAAAACACCATTAGTATGCGAAGTTCAGTAAATGCGAGTTCTGGCTCGATCGCATTTCATACTTGGGTCATATCATCACCGGTGGTGGAGTAGAAGTGGATCCCCAGAAGATCGTGGCTATTGAGACGTGGCCAGTACCCAGCACAGTTGCAAAAGTTTGTAGTTTTTTTGGCTTGGCCGGCTACTACAGGCAATTTGTTTCAGACTTTGTACGGATTTCAGCACCTATGACCCAGTTGACCCGCAAGGATGTACAGTTTGCTTGTACAGCAGAATATCAGGATTCTTTTAAGAAGTTGAAGCGAAGCTTGATGATGACACCCATTCTCACACTTCCAGATGGGACCGGGTGATTCTCAATATATTATGATGCTTCAGGCAGAGGTTTAGGATGTATTTTGATGCAGCATAGGAAGGTAATAGCTTATGCATCACGTCAACTTCGTGATCATGAGAGGAATTACCCAACCCACGACTTGGAGCTGGCAGTAGTAGTTTTTGCATTAAAGCTTCGGAGACACTACTTGTACGGAGATAGAGTAGAGATTTTTACCGACCACAAGAGCCTGAAGTATGTGTTTACTCAGAAGGATCTTAACATGCGTCAGAGGAGATGGCTAGAGCTACTTGTGGATTATGACATCAACCTGCAGTATTATCCTGGGAAGGCCAACATTATTGTAGATGCATTGAGCAGAAGAGCCAGAGTTTATTTTCTAACAGCACAACCAGAGTTGTTAGCAGATCTTCAGAAGATGGGTATAGAAGTGGTCCTTCCTACCAATGTGGCATTGATAGCCAGTATGCAAGTTCAGTCCAGTATGGTTAAGAGGATCAAGTTAGCTCAGTCAACCGATTCTAAGCTTCAGTAGCTTAGGACAGAATGTGTAGCAGAACGAAGACCAAAGTTATGTATCCATAAAGATGGTACACTTCGACATGGGAGGCATCTTTGTGTACCTAGTAGTGATATCAGACAGGAGATCATGGCAGAAGCTCACAGTTTTCAGTATTCGATTCATCCGGGTGGTACAAAGATGTATCGTGATATACGACAGCATTTTTGGTGGAATGGCATGAAGAGGGAGATAGCCCGGTTTGTCTCTCGATGTTTAGTTTGCCAACAAGTTAAAGCTGAACATCAGAGACCGGCTGGACTTCTTCAACCCTTATCGATCCCAGAATAGAAATGGGAGCACATTACCATAGATTTTATAATTGGATTACCTAGATCTCCAGTTGGAAGAGATGTTATCTGGGTTATAGTCGACAGACTCACCAAGGTAGCTCATTTTTTTCCTTTCAGGGTTGGTCAGTCGACGGATCAGCTTGCAGAGATGTACCTCAGGTAGAAAGTCAGGTTACATGTAGTACCAGTCAGTATTGTATCCGACAGAGATTCAATATTTACATCGCACTTTTGGCGGAGTCTTCAAAAAAGTTTGGGGACTCGTCTCAAGTTCAGTTCAGCTTATCATCCGCAGACAGATGGTCAGTCAGAACGCAAGATCCAGACTCCTGAAGATATGTTGCGGTCATGTACACTCGACTTCGGTAGTTTGTGGAAAGATCACCTGCATCTCGTGGAGTTCTCCTATAACAACAGTTTCCAGGCCAGTATCCAGATGGCACCCTTTGAGGCCTTGTACGGTAGAAAGTACAGATCTTTGTTAGCATGGGATGATATAGGCGAGAGGCAGATGCCTGGTCCAGAGATGGTGACACGGACTATTGAGGTGGTCCGGCAAGTCAGTGATCACCTTCGAGTTGCACAAGATTACCAGCGTCATTGGGCCGATTCTCATTGACGTCTCCTTGAATTTTTTATCGGCGACCATGTATTCCTTAGGATCTTGCCTACCTATGGCGTCATACATTTCGGCGTACGGGGAAAGCTTAGTCCTAGGTATATAGGGCCATTCGACATTCTAGAGCGAGTAGACGATGTGTCCTATCGTCTCGCTCTTCCGTCGTCGTTACGTGTGGTGCATGATGTCTTCCATGTATCCTAATTACGATGGTATATCCCGGATCCGAGTCATGTCCTTGATCATTCAGAATTGGTTATTGGTGCCAACCTTTCATATGAGAAGAGACCCGTATCCATATTGGACCGAAGAGAGAAGATACTCAAGAACAAGGCTATCAAGTTAGTCCGTATTGCTTGGAGTCATCACTCTTTGGGTGAGTCAATATGGAAGCGTGAGGATGATATCCGATCACGATATCCCGACCTGTTTGACTCGTAAGGTATAATGTCTTCCTTATGTCTTACATTTTTGCTCCCTTGCTTGCATGATTGATTGTTTGATTGATTGCTTAGTCTTATTGCATATTGACTAGTATATCTTGCTCGATATCTCTAGCCTCTTGATTTTATTCCGAGGATGGAATTCTTTTAAGGTGGGTAGAATTGTCACCCTCGGTTTTCGTTATGCGTATTTTGGTATACGTGTACGAATCTCGGACCCGTACTTCGACTTGTCCTGACTGGCTAGCCTTAGGTTTTGCATTGGCATGGACTAATTAGCATTTCATGGTTCATGTGGTCTATTTTGGCTTTAGCATGCATCAGGTTCGGTTGGGTTCGGCTTGGTTTGGCTCGGTTTGGGTTAGTATGCAAACCCCTACCTACCACCATCCATCATTTATTAACCCAACAATCCTTCTCTCTCCTCATTCATTTTCTCATTAACTCATTCTTCTTCCTCATAACTCTCTCTCCACCTACCAAGAGAGAGGCTTAGGCAAGTGCAACATGCTTCATAGAGGAACTCCATTTTTGTTGTTCCATTGTCTTCCTCACGAGATTCTAAGACACTTTAGTACTTAGCACTTTCAATTTCTATAGTTTATTTTTTGTAGATCTATGTTTGTTACATTTTGGATTTTTTAGGTTTTGATCTACTAAACTTGGTTGTTTTCGGAGTTTGAGAGTTCCATGTAGTAGGAATTTCGATCCTATGCAAGTTTGGTTTTTTGAATGGTTGGATTTTATCAAGTCTTGGCCGAGATGGGGTTTCTTGAGTTCTTGAGTCCCATGGCTGCTTGTCTCGGCCTTGGGAAGAAGACGAGCCCTTTACGCACATGTTTTACGTGTCCGCGTAGTGTTCTCCCTTTACGCCCATGTTTTTACGTGCCAGCGTAGTGTTTTTCCTTTTACGCACACGCATTTGCGTGCCAGCGTAATCCGTTCTACGCCGAGTTTATTCGAGCTCTACGCAGGGGCTACTCCCGCTCGCATAGACTGCTCGCGCGCGTAGGGCCTCGCTCGAGTGCTTGCTCGCGTAGAGTCTCGCTTGAGTGCTCGCTCGCGTAGAGTCTCGCTCGAGTGCTCGCTTGCGTAGAGTGCTGCTCACATAGAATCTCGTTCGCGTGCAGCCTTGCTCGTGTAGAGCTGTTTTGCCTTATTTTTGCCCGCGTAAAGCTATTTTTATGCTTGGGGCTCCTTGGCCTAGCGTAGTCTCGTTCGTGTAGAGGCTTTGAGCCCTTGGCGTACCCCGTTTGCCCTTATATATGTTCTTGCACGTTTATCATGAACTTGATAATCACGAATTGGTAACACGACATGGTATAACAAGTAACTGACGTGACATGACATGGCATGATATGACAAGTAAGCGTGATGGGAACTATTGAATGCTGTTGCGACGGCTAGCATGACTTGACAAGAATGAATGGCCTAGACACCGTGGATGATTGTGTTTGTACAAATGAATCAGTATTATCTTGCATCATGTCTAGGACAGGGACCCCTGAGTACCACGGTAAGGGGTACCTACTAAAACTGACTAAGGCTAATAACTAGAATATTCCAGTAGTCATGAAGAGATTTTTCAGCTACAGGCAATCCCGTTATCTGGGCGTCCCATCATGGAATTTGTAGCCTGTCGTCGAATAGGGCACATTTTGAGCACACTGTCATGTATTGTACCCTCCAAGCTACTTAAGGATACATGCATTTCTTGGACGATGTACCCACAAGAACTCAACCCCTAATGTCGTCTGGATAACCTGGATGGTCTGCAGGACTTGTGGCTGTTGGAACATCTCATTGCATCTTGCTAGTAACTAGGCCTGTGATAACCCTAGTTAGTTAAAGTATCAAGCCGTACTTATTGCTTGGCCATGAATTTTGGATGGAGTCTAATCAGTCCAAGCCTTGTCTTGTTCCAGTACCTGGCTACTTCGGAACAGGATTGCTTATGCTTACTTTATCAATAACTGATTGGAATAACTTCTCATTTATTGCTCTATTTAGATTTCATGTCTTATTATTATCTTTCTTATTTTATGTTCTGATATACTGGTTTTAGTTCTTAAGTGAAGCCTCCCTTGTGGCACTTGATCTTTCTGGGATCTGATCCAGCTGGTTTTGCATGACCAGATACCAGAGCAGCTTCAGAGGATCTCCCTATCTTCCAGCCAGATGGTGACCACCAGGCGTAACCCTAGCAACGAGTGGATTTTATTTTTGCTCTCCCACTCTATTGTAAAAATATTCTTTTAAGGCGTTTAGCCGACGAGCACGTGTTAGCTCGATTGTACTTTACATACTGTCTGCCTACGGACTGTAGCCTGATTAACAAATCCTAGGGATGATCATGTATGATTGAAACTTTTGCTAGTCTTCACATTTTGTATGACTAGCTTCATGATCATCCAAATATATAATGTATGGGACGCCTTACTATTGTATATTTAGTGCTCTAATATCTTGTAATTGTTATTACTTGCTTGATATTGAGACAATAGGCTTGTTCATGACCATAAGAGACTGATGGCGTGTAGTTAAACCCTCATGTATCTAGACAGCCGTGACCGTATAGCGAAGTGGGTTGCACCTCAATATACGTAGCTGGCTGTGCCCGCCCCCGCTCTCCAGTATTCTGGTTCTGGGGTGTGACACTGGACCCGATGGAACAGTCCGTGCCATCATCGGAGGCCATCTTGCGTAGTTGTAACATCGAGATTATATTTTGTGTCACATTGATCATCGCAGCACACCAGGCATCGCTACCAGGCAAGTATACCTTGCTAATTAACTGTCATATTATTTATTTTCAGCATTTATTTCATTTATTTCATATTTATTATTTTTATTTGTTATAAACTACACGTCCAAGCCATACTTGGGTGCAAGCGACTCTATTAGTCATTTTTTGTTGTTTTATTTTATTTGACGCATGTTGACTTAGTTTAGCGGACTACCTTCTTGTTGTGGGATATCCTTATATCTCCTTTGGCCATGACACTCACACTACACAGTTTGAGACATTTTGTTAGGGGCACGACTTATTGACTGGCCATCTCTATAGTCGTGTGACGGATAGATCGTAACTGCTATGATTAAGGTATAGGACTCGAGCAGTTACAAAACTGGACGGGTCATGGACATGACTTGGTCAGTATGGGAAATATTGGGGGAGGACAGTCACTAGTGCGTATGGAAAGCCAAACAGGTAAACCATAGTTTTCGAAAGGAACTATGGTGAGATTATCTTTGTCGATACCCTCTGACATTTTGGATATTACGGCCAGAAACGGATGACTGGATGCCAGTTACGTAGTTATAGCCTAAACTTTACCCATGCGCAATGAAAGTTGTCCTCTAAATTGCACAATAGACGGTTAGAATTTCCTTTGCATATTTGTGTCTAGGTTAGTCTTTTGTATATTATTTTATTATTTTGACAGTTCATATTAGCATGTTTTTCCTGTATCTTGTTACGTCCCTCTGAGGACCTGGCAATTTTTTCAGGTGTGTTTGTGATTTTCGCAGGTGCTCTAGCCGAAGACATAGTTTATAATCTACTTTCACGATGCTAGCTTTTGGATCGTCTTTCGCTTCGCTCGACTCTTCCATCGTCACTATATGTTTCTCTCTTTTTATTGGTAGTGGATTTGTCTCCGTCCAACGTTTTGTACAAATGACTTTAATAAGTTGATTTTATGATATATTGATTTGTGGATGAGATTAGTATTCATTGTTACTGTATTTTACAACTTATATATACATACAAGGTTTCCGTATATTAGAGTATATATGCTTCGTATGTGTGCAGCTGGCATGTCTACGTACTTGGTCCTAAGTATTTTGGGACTGGGGCGTTATAATATGCAGAAGGATCTCTATTGGAAACAACGGTCAAATATCTTGTGGCTGCGTGAGGGAGATAAGAACACTCGTTTCTTCTATATTTCTGCTACTGTCAGACATTATAGAAATATTATTCACAAACTCAGAAAGGAAAATGGTGAAGTTGTTTCGACATAGGAAGATATTGCCAGGGAGTTTGAATCTCATTTCAAAGCCTGCTTTGAGGAAGCTGATACCGGTCTTGTACCTGCACATATCTTATCAGAACTTAACATGATTTCTGATACTGATAATGGGAGTATCGGTTCAATCCCCGATGAAGAAGAGATCAGATTGATTATTATGAGCATGGGTCCCTACAAAGCCCCTGGTCCAGATGGTTATCCAACATTTTTCTATCAAAAATACTGGGATATTATTGGACTGGAGGTAACTCAGCTAATTGAATTTTTTTTCTCCTCTAGTATTATGCCTAACATGTTGAATCATACCTATATTACACTTATCCCTAAAGTTTCCTGCCCCTCTTCTCCTAATGAGTTCAGGCCCATTGCTCTTTGCAATGTTTTATACAAAGTTATTGAAAATAGACTTCGACCATTTCTCGATCATCTTATCAATCCTCTCCAGAACGCGTTTGTTCCGGGTAGACACATTGGAGATAATGTGATCATATCTCAAGAACTCATCCACTCTATCTCGAAGTTCTCCCCTGTCAACATCTCCTTTGCTCTTAAACTTGATATGTCAAAGGCTTATGATAGACTTCATTGGTGTATCATTAGTCAAGCTCTCAATAGATTTGGTATTCGAGGTAAATCTCATGAACTTATCATGAATTGTATCTCTACATCCAATTTTGCTGTCCTTGTGAATGGTGTACCAACTAAGATGTTCAAACCTAGCTGTGGTATTCGTCAATGTTGCCCTGTTTCTCCATACCTCTTTATTATGAGTATGGAAATATTATCGACATTCATTCTCATCATGGAAAGGAATTTGTTTTATGCCAGTGTCAGACTCAATAGATGCTCTACCTCCTTCTCTCATCTTGCGTTTGCTGATGACATACTTTTATTTGGAAAATGCTCTCTTCACAACATACTCCAAGTCAAAATCATTATTCAAACCTTTGAACAGTAGTCTGGCCAACGTATCAACTTCGACAAATCATCTATATTCTTCTCCAAGAAAACGGATCCCTACATTTGTCAACTCTTTCGTAATCTATTGAGTGTTAAACCTATGAAATCCTCTGAGAAATATCTTGGCCATAGACTCTTGCAATCAAAGAGGAGAGTTAACACATTTGTTGATCTTCTTAATTCCAGTAATAGTAAACTCAAAGGATGGAAAATGAGCTATTTATCTCATGCTGCTCGCACTGTTCTTATTAAATACACTCTTTCCTCCCTTCCCACCTACTATCTTTCCTCCTATCTCATCCCTAAGAAAGTGACTAATACTCTTTCCAAACATCAAAGGGAATTTTGGTGGGGTATGGACAGTAACAAAAAAAAGATGCACTACACACCTTGGTCGAACTTTACCAAACCAAAATTTCAAGGAGGGCTCGGTATTCTTGATCCACATATTACTAATCTTTCACTCATGCTCAAGTTGTCTTGGTGATTTCTTACGCATACCAAATCTATTTGGACAGATCTGCTCAGAAGCAAATATATTACTTCCTCATCTTTCGAGACTGCTAACCCGACACATTCGGGTTCCTGTGTATGGTCTAGTATTCTGAACAGTAGAGCTCTGCTTCATGGCAATATTATTTAGTCTATTGGGGATGGCTCTTAATTAATCAATATTTGGATGGACCCATGGGTGCCTAACTGGCCGAAACATATGGTGTTTGGCTATTCATTTGCGAGAAGGTGGTTTTCCAAGGTTATTGAATTGATCAACAAAAATAATGCTACCTGGAAGGTGAATCTAATACTTCTGTTGTTCCCCCCTACTGAAGCTACTTTGAAAATCCACTTGTCATCTAATTGCACTTTTGACCAACTTTGATGGATGCATACAACTGATGGGATCCTTACAACCAAGTCGGCTTATCGTGTCATCCATGATACCTTCAATAGAGCCTATCAACTTTCCGATATCCCTATATTCACTGAATGGAAGAAGCTTTGGTCCCTCAAACACATCTGTCCAAGAGTCCTTTTGTTCGCTTGGAGAGTTCTAACAAACTCTCTACCCACCAAATCCAACCTTCATCGACGGATCATCCATATTGACGCTACGTGCTCGCTATGCAAGGTATATGAAGAACTACTGACCATCTTCTTATCCATTGTCCCATAACAGGTACAACTTGGCAAGGATATCCAACTATTTCAAGACATATTCGATCCCAGTCCTCCGTCTCCTCTCTCATATCAATTATTCTCAAGGAAGGTGATCGGGCTGTTGTGTCATCTTGCCTCTATCTAATGTGGTCCATTTGGAAGGCTAGGAACAAATATGTCTTTCAGAATCTGAACATCAATATCAATTGGATCACTCAAGAAGCTACTATCTGCAGGAAAAATATGAATATTATAACCAGGTTCAACCTCCTAGTGCCTCTCCTTTTGTCAGAACTACTCAAGTCTCATCATGGCATCCACCAAGAGATTACAATCTGGAAATTAATTTTGATGGAGCCTACATAGATGGAAAGATGGCTGCTGCAGCTATCTTGAGAAATGATGAGGGGCAGTTCATAGGGGCTCTATCGAAGACTCAAGAGGGGGGGGGGGGGGGGGGGGGGGGGCACCTATTGAAGCCGAAGCTTTGGGAATCCATTTGTCCTTGTTACTCATAGAAAGAAAGCACCTCGCAAACACCATTGTAGGGGGAGATTGCAAAGCCCTGATTGACTCGATAACTGCACGAGTGGCTCCTACAATTTGGTTGGCTCGTCATACAATCTTCAATGCCAGGCTGCTGAAGACTTCTCCTTCTCCTTTATCCATAGAAGCGCTAATCTCTGCGCTCATCATCTAGCATCTTAAGCTTTGTTTCACAACTCTTTGAATACTCTTGTTGTTTACGACTACACCCCTGAGTGTATCTATGATCATGTTCTTCAAGACATGTCTAGTTGTAATAGTTTGAACACCTGAATGCATTCTTGTTTCAAAAAAAAACTTATTATATAAACATAACCTAAGACTTCTTAGTTGCTCTTGTTCACAGACTAAAAGAAGAAGACTTTGATAGTTTTTAATATAGCTAATTATTGTAAACACCCTATTTTTTATAGAATAGTTGTAGAATATATATTTTTTACAATTAAAATTCTTGTGTAGATAAAAACCTAATCAAATCTAATGTATATCTGGTCCATGGGCTTAAGTCATATCCAATTCATTTAATGAAATTGATTTATCTAGATTAGCCCATTCCATTTGGCCCACCCACATTCCAAACAACAATTTAGCTTCAGCTCATGAAGCTGAAAGATTCCTTCCTTATGAAAATGTTGTTTGGCACGCGTGCGTGTACAACCGGGGCGTACGGCCGAGGACTACGGCAGCGCCGCCACCCCCTTCTGCTCCATCGCCGCCTTCCTCTCCCCTCCAGTTCCGCCGCCGTCTCCACTTTCTCACGCCGATGCCCTCTCCCTTACTATTCCTTTGTCCTCCTCCGCTGTTCCTCCTCCGCTGTCTGCTTTGTCGATGCCTCCTCCTTCCCCTACCGTTCTGTCCTTCCACTCTGTCGTCCTCGATCGCATGCGTGCACCGGTTGTACATGCACGAGCGCGTACCAAATAGCAAAGTTGCTTTTCTTGCCACACCCTTCCACTCATTCTTAACTACCTCCACTCATTCATTCACCACCATCTCACTCAATAAAGTAATCCACATTCCCACAGCCCTCCCTTTCATCTCCTTCATTTTTTGGATCTCCCATCCTCCAAGTTGCATGCAGTTTAACAGTCCAGCCCGCCAAGCTTCTTGAGCAATTAATTGTTGCGCATCCGCAAGTCTTGCATGTACTAGCATGTACTAGACTCCTTCGCATGCACGAGCCAGCAACTATTTTTCCTCTTCACTTTGATGTCAATCCGCAGCCGTGTTTAAATTCTCTAGGTACTTCTTTGCAACTTTTATGTGTGAAATTGTTTGCTCACTGTGATGACTAAAATGGTGTTAATATAGTATAGTTTGGTTAATTAAAATTCATGAAACCAATGCATAATTAACATATGTAATACACACATAGGACCTAGCAGCTAGCTAATTGTACGTGCACTACGGAACGTTCTTTTTCATGCAAATGTCCATGAGAGAATATGAAGGACAGTAGACTAAAAGCTTATGGTTTAAATATACTAGTTGGTCAATGTTAATATCTTGAATGTATATATTGCTGCCTTAATATAAATTGAGGACACATCACAGGAATAGATTGCTTTGCAAAGTTGAGAGAAACAATGTTTGACAATATAGATGGTCCCTCCCATCATGCAATACCTGTTTAAGAAGTTTGCTTAGATCCTCTCCAAGTCACCTCCAACCATTTTGACATTTTTTTTATAGAAAAGAGGTTGTCCCTTTTTATTAATCTATTGACCATCCCCTCCAAAGCAACATGAATTAATGTAAGAGTAATGATTTTCGTGTCTTCAAAATGTCATCTAAATCACCCCTCTCTTTACGTGACAGTTGACGTGGCATTTGACATGTCAGCTGACATAACAAATTCTAACCTAAAAAATTAATTATCTAAAAATTTTAATTTTTGCCTTGCCAACTGCCGTGTCAGACAACACGTAAGCTACCATATAAGGAGAAATACTTTGAAAAAATATTTTGGAGGGACAAATAATATTTTTTAAATATAATATGTATAAGCGTTAATTAAAAAGTAGGCATGCACACACCTTCCAAAATACTATCAATACTTAAGACGGGGAATATTGTGCCATTAGAAATCCAATATCAATATGATAATATCTTGGCCAGACCGATATACATTCTAGTTGTTGTGTAAGTCATATTATGTAACATTTAGTGGTTTAATCCATTTATTAGTTACATGCAACATCTACTCTTGAACATTTAGTGGTTTAATTCATTTATTAGGTGCAAATATTGAAATATAGGGGGTGGTAATAAGCCATGTATTAATTTATTTTCATCCAACACAAACTTCCAAATTTATATTAGTCCAAGTGGTATTTAAGTAAACTATTTTCCTAAGGCTATACAATTACTTATGACTTCCTATATGAATAAGGGCTACTTTAGCATAATAAAAAATTATGTTTAGTTAATCATATCACACATGAGAGTTATGTGTTTGTAAATATATCTTACACTTACAAAAGTTTCATTTTCTTAATTATTTGTAGGCCCGGATTAGGCTTCAATAATCGCAATCTCAAGGTACTTTTGGATCATCGCAGACAAGTATACCTTGCCTTATGTACAATATTTGTATGTTTCCTTTTTTGTTGTATTTCTTTTCTATCATTTCCTATTTGGTTTACTATCTGCTGTTTTAACCTGTTTTTGTTTTATGTATGTGCATGTCATTGCCTTTATATATATACTGCTTGTTTATATTCTTTGTGGTTATATATGTCTTGTGATAATCGACTACTTAATTCCTATGTCATTGTTTCTTGACTTGACTTGAGTTTAGCTTGGACATGACTTGTCCTGTAGTCCTTATAAAGGTAAGGAGAAGGTTATTCGTCGATGACTATTTTGACCACTCTCGATCGTTAGTCCCCACTAAGCTGCGATAAAGATTTACTATAGATTGGGATCCCCCACTAGCCGGCTTTCTATAGGACCATTAGCTCCAACTGGGTTACAGTTATTCTGACTTATTATAGTCACGACTGATAGCTCTATTATCTACAACATGTCACATCTTAGAGTATCTTCTAAAACACTAAAAAATTTAAATTTTATTTTTGGCTTAAATAATATTTTTGAGGATTTTTAAATTTTAAATTATATTTTTATTATATAAATAGCCTTAGTCATGGTTAAAATTGGTTATGCATATCGACTAAAAAATATGGCATTGCTAGTGTAGTCCTATACTATGACTAGCATATTAGACATAATAGGGATGACATAGCCATATCCATGTCCCATATATTGAAACAAGTCAAGATGTGGCTTAATTCATAAAAAGGGATAATATAAATATTTTCTATACATGTTTGACTTTCTAGTTAAGTCAATTTCTTAAAATCTATCTAAACTAGCCCGAATCAAATCCAACCCCAAATAGGCATGTAATACATCTAAAATACACCCAATTATATATATATATATATATATATATATATATATATATATATATATATATATATATATATATATATATATATATATACACACACACTTCTTCTTCTTTTTGTTAATCCACATGAACCGTGGTGGCTGAGGCCTTCATTGAAAATGAAAGAAAGGGGAAGATGAAGTAGGGAGATAGCCCTTACTCCTACAGGTGTGGGGAAGAAACCCCTAGGGGCTTAGCCTAAAAGAACTAAGCCAGTTAGAAGGTGCACCTACTCTCTACTTCTTACTGTTAGAGTGGAGAGAACGTCGGGGAGTATTTGCCTCGCGCGTAGTCTGAACGTATTCAACAAAGACTTTATGGAGGTTAGGAAGGGATGCCAGAGCGGCATCCGTTTTCTTGACTCTCTCTCGAAATGCCCGCTGGAATTTAGGACCGAAAGCAAGAAAGGCTAGCTAGCAGGCTAAACTCTTTCACATCCTTTCCTTCGGGGAGGGAATCGACGATCTTAGCAAAAAAGACCATCAACGTATTCCTGGTCTCTCTATCTGAAACCGGGTGAAGCACTTCTTTAGTAGCAGATGTAGGGGCAACCTTGCCCTCCCCGGAATAGCCATTGCCGTCCAACGATGCAGTTTGAAACCCGAAGCAATCCACGAGGATCTCTGCGTCAACCTCCACAACATCTTTGACTTCTTCTACTACATCTGCATCTTCTTTTGCATCGACTTCTTCAGATACAATAGATTTATTATCTACCACCTCAACTTCTTCCGCATCGAGCGAAGGAGTCGGAAGAGATTGGGAGATGTGATGGTGTGTAATGTATTTCTCTGGCCGAATCCGTTCAGGGTTGCCTACTGACGGGTCCTGTTCTCCACCACTGCTGCAGTAGCTATCTAGGTACTGACCTCCCCTTCTTTGAGAGTAGTTGACTCCTGTCTGGGGCACTTCCGGTCTCAGAGGCCTCAACTGAGGAGTAAGCCTCCTTGTCGACGTCATGGAGGATGACCTCCAGGGTGTCTTCGGTGTCCTCCAAAACAAGGATGTCGAATTTGTTGGTTAGGTTAAAGCCTGGTGTCGAGGAGGGGGTGATGTCTCTTCCCTGGGGAGTGCTGTTCTGGGGTTGTTTACGATTGCGGGAGGTTCCAGCACTTGCATCGAAGCGAAGGTAGGAATTTGACAATGGAGGTTAAATGACTTGTGGCTAGGACGTGATGGATTGGGGGCATCCTTCCGGGCTGCTTTTTTCTTCAATTCTGGATGAGCTTTAAAACATAGCTCGGTGGAGTGGACCGTATGAATAAGTCGGGCGTCTGGATTAGTTCAGGGATCTGTTCTTCTGCTATGACTTTTTTGGAAAATTTGGAATCAATAATGCATGTGTCTGGGATTTCCTTTCACATATAATAGAGATCTTGTTTCGGGACTCAATGAAGTTATAGATCAAAAAGGAAAATGAAAGGGAGAATACAGGTTGATATGACTGATTTTCGAAGCTATTGTTTGGCATGTTTGGCAGGAGTAAAACTGCCGTATTTTTGAGGGGCTTGCGCTCAGTATATATGATGTACAAACAAAAATAGAGGCTGATATAGCCATCCTTAGCACCCTAGATGATTTATTTTGGGCCTTGGGAGTTTTGTAATAATTATTTTATCAATAATATTTACCTTCTTCAAAATATATAAGTACACACACACACACACACACACACACACACATATATATATAAAGATGCTGCTCCCATCTTCCTCTTCTCCCCCATGGGGACTCCCCCTCCCCGCTTAGCTCGGCCGGCTGTTTGCAGGCGTTGCCGCCCCCCTTGTCCCCCTCCTGGTTCTCCTCTTTTTTTTCTGCTAATGTCTCGTCCTCCCCCCTCGATCTTCTCGCGCTGCTTGGTTTTCCGTCGGACCCCCCCCCCCCCCCCCCCCCCCCCCCCCCCCCTCCGGTAGCCACCCCGACTCCTCGTTCCCCCCGCCCCTTTGGAGACCTGCCCAGCCGTCGTCCTTCTTCCTCCTCCGGTTGCCTCCACGCTCTCCCCACTTTTTCTTGACACCCTCCCCCCACCTTTCCGTGGATGCGGTAGCGGTCGGTGGTTCCCTTGCTGGCTTCGTCTTTGGTCCTGCCCCTTCTTCGGCCATCGGCATCCAGTGGCCAGCGGGTGGGCTCCCTGGGCCTCCCTTGGGGATCTCGACTTCAGGGTTATTTTAAATTTCGAACGCTTCCTCCAGACCGGTGCCCACTGTGGGCGATCCATGCTCCCACGTGGGGTGCCCACCTCGGGATAGGCACGGTCCTTTTCCCCTCTCGTTGAGCGCGCTCCTTTGGCACTTACTGCTGGCTCCTGTCCCCTTGGTGTGGGGTCCCGTGCGGATGGCGCTCTTACCATTCAGCCGTTGGTGCCTGTCTCACTGCTGGTGCCCCCTTAGCACTTTCAACTAGCGCTAGCCCTCTTGTATTGGGGCCCAGCATGGATGACGCACATCTTCTGCCATTTGGCGCCTGTCACGCTGCTGGCGCACCCTTTAGAGCATCTCCAACCCTATTGCCTTGTTTTGTGTTGTGAATCCTATGTGGCATGAGGGACAAGACAATATCTTGTATAGATGACAAGGTTATATTCACAAATGACAATGGGTTTAAAAAATTATCTCCAATGCAAAAGTATTGAGAAGACAATACAAATAATTTTTTACAACTTCCAAGACAACTTTTACTCTTCTACTTCTTTTTTATAAATATTTTTATTCACAAATGATGATGTGGACATAAAAATATTGTGAAGTGCATTGTCTAGATCTAGACAACCAACTTCACATTGTCTTTGCCATGTCATTGCCATGTCAACTCCACATTTTATTTCACATTTGCATTGGAGAAGTACTTTTGGAAAAAAATGATTGTCATTCCTATGTGGCAACCATTTTTTTCAAACTCACAATAGGGTTGGAGATGCTCTTATGCTTTCTGCTGGCACCAGTTCACCTGTAGTGGGGCCCAGCATGGATGGCACACTCCTCCTTCATTTGTTTGGACCCGGCTGCGTTGGCGCCCACCCACTGATGTCTAGTGGCACTCTAGTTGTGGCGCCCGGTCTTGCGCCAGTTGACCCTTTCATTCCTGCGTGTTCGGCGCTCGCGCTCTTCGTGGAGCCAATCCCCTCACCCTCCAAGGCTGTCACTGTATCCCCTGGCGTCGGTGGTCTCCCGCCTACCGCCAATCCCCTTTCCCCTTCCCTTTTCGTGCCTCGCCCATTCGTTTGTCTTGCATCTACCAGGCGACCTTTTAGTGCTGGCGCCTTCCCTCTCGGCTGTGCCCCCAGCAGCCCGTGCTATGGTTCGCCCCCTCCCTCCTGTGGCGTCCACTCTTGACTTGTCAGCCCCCATGCTTTTGGCACAGCCGCGTCCGCGTCATTTCCCTCCATGCCGCTAGTAGCTTTGCAGTCTGTCTCTGGCGCCTCCCGCTCTTCTGGCGGACTTGCTCTGACACATCCTGGTTCGGTGGGCGCCCCCAGCACACCCGTCACCCTCACCGCCCCTGCGCCATCTTATGCGAAAAAACTCTATCTAGACCGCGCTTCCAAACACTTCTAGCCTCTTTCTGAGGTTCAGCTTCCTGATATTGAATATGCCCGTCTACCTGATATCCAAGAGATTTTGGTGCCATTCTCCCCCTCAGAAATATAGTCCTTGGCAGATTCGTTCCCGTTCACTTTCGTGCTTAAATTCTCTAGTGGTTGCCCGAAGCTGTCACAAGTCCAGGAAGTGATCGCCAGCCGGGGTCTTTCGTCTAGACACAGGGTGGCTCCCATGGATCCTAAACACATGTTCCTTCACCCCTCATTGGAAAGGGACCACAAGAAGGTCTGGACTAGAGGCACAAGCAAGATAGACACCCATGTAGAAGCATGAAAAATCTCAGCTGATAACATTCCTCCACCATAGCGCAGATGATACAAAGGCGCTAATAACATTTTCCCAGAGTCAAACTCCTTATGAAGGATACTTGGATACTTCTCAAGAGCGGTGACGGCTCCTCCTACAAATAGTTCTTCTACAAGAACATGGCCCCTTGAACGAGAGAAGCCCCAACCAACAGCCAACTTATGCAAGGCCAGCGGCCGTCTGAAGCTATGTCTGGATCAAACATGGTGGTGAATGGTGCCATATAGAAGATAGTGACTCTTCAAAGGAACACTTCCCCTTTTATAGGATCAGGAGTGGTCCAAACTATAGGCCACTTGGCCGATGGTCAAAATTCCCTTATTAATGAGATGAACCTAGAACTCGACACAATGGGTCTCAATTAATAGGCTCATTCAAATAGGTCTCCAAACTGTTCAAATGCTCCTTAGAATTCCCCAATTAACGGTGGCAATTAAGAAGGAGTCTGTATTCAAGGGTAGTCATTTACTTCTCCTGAAAAGAAGATTTAAAAGCCAAGCTGTCTCCAACCGGAGGCCCGTGTTCCTTTGCTTCCAAAGTGCAGACAATGCATTCCCCTCTCCAAAGCACAGACAGCTGCTTCGATCCAAGTACCTAGCCCGCTCAACAGTCCCTCTTTCTCAGCAAAGACTTAGGAGACACCGTTTGCCTCCAGCATAAGCCCGACTGCTACTCAAAAAGCACAGTAAAATGGTCTATCTGAAGGCGTAGCCTATTCGTTGCTCTAAAGCACAGTAGCTTTACCTGAAACATAGCCTACTTATTGCCCCTAAAAGCACAGAGGCCCCGTTGTCTTCGAAACATAGTCCACTTGTCGCCCTAAAGCAAAGAGGCTCCGTCGTCTCCAGAAGCACAGTCTACTCGTCAAACCAGAAGCACAGCCAGCCTTGCATGAAGCGTAGATGGCATGGTTCAACCCAATCGGTTTGCTTAACCGCCTCTCTCAAAGATATGATTGAGGTTGATCAAGTTGATAAATGGAATATCTTATCAGATTGATTTAAATCTCGAACGAATATTACATAGAATCCAAATATGAGATGAAATCCTAAGATTTGTTCGGCTGTATCCGAACAAGAAAATCGGCACACGCTACGTGTCACCTCCTTCGGTTATTTTGATAACCAGTAGAGATCTCGTTTGAGGAAAATCTCAACATCTGCCACATGGCAGCGCCACAAAAGCCCGCACCGTGCAAGGATGGCAGATTCCTTCATATCTCGAAACCTTCATGCACATCGCATGTGTGCCCCTCTCCCTTGTAAATAGGAAAGGTTTTTCTCCAACAACATGATCGACAAAAAAAAAGATCCACAGAATTATCAAAATCTTCAACTTCGGCGTCCTCCTGATCGGCAACCCTAGAGTTCCATCGAAGGCACCAGAAAGTCAGAGCAAGTCTTATGTCATCATCGGATCGTCAATGGAGTAAAGGAGCCGCAGCAGTGCTCGATCTCCACCGTCACACTTTTCCAAAAACTTTTGTACTTAGATTTCTTCGCATAAGAATCGATTGTACTCTTTTTTATGTTCATAATATAAAAAGTTCATTCAACCTTTTGTCATGTCGAACAAGATGGCGACTCTGCTGGGGACTACCTTCTCCTCCAAGATAAGGTAGTGATGCAATCCGATGATGACTTGCTGGGATCCTCTCAGAAGATGTTGGTCGTACACTTCGACCAGCAAGCTTTTGAAGATCTTCTTTCTGAAGAGAAGTCGAGCCCTTCGAAGCGGTTCATAAAACCGAAGAAGAGTTGACGGACCTGGGTGCCTAAGGCGGCTGCGATGAGCAGCACGATGGAGGGAACTGTGTCTCAGATCCCTCTCGTCGATGAAGACCAGACGATCCTTTCGACCGCTGATGCCAGGCCATCTCTCTCAGATCCCATGTTCGAGAAACGCAGAGAAGATCACGGCTATCCTATGGCAAGCATGACAAAGGCGCAACGTCGAAAGAAGAAGATGACGGCTCGCCCGCTCATGGAGGATGCTGCACCGGTGAGAAATTCTGTCTTCGACAGAATAATCGGTCCATCAGGGATGGCCATATTGAATTCCAAATACTACGCATTATCTAATTGTGGTAGGAGGAGATCCAAGGCAGCACTCGTCCCATGAGATCAAAGTGCTACGTCGATGGCAGACCAGAGGCCCGCATTGACAATAATGTGTACAGTCGATGGAAAGCTATACAAGACCATCACAGACTCTCCGAAGCCTTGTCCGACGGAATCCCGTCATCTCTTGAGCACCCACTCATACTACTCAAGGCTAGGGGTAGGTTATCAGCGACTTTCTGATCGAGGCATACTTGGACCTCACCTATAGGACAAAGTAGAGGCATGAAGACTTCGTCTGCTCCCTGCGAGCATAGGATAAGAGAAGAATCTGAGACATAGTTGGTGTCTAAATCAAGATCCAACTGTACTCGGGTTACCATCAACTACTGCTGTTGTCAAGCAGGTCCATCACTGCCAAAGAGGAGGTCCGTCTTTTAAAGACTGCGACTGAGAACTTGTGAAGAAGAACAAAAGCTCCGCGTTGCTTCATGCAATGTTGCTCGGGACACTCCATCCTGGAAGAAGTTATCCAAGAAACCCCTTTCCTCGGTTGGCAAGTCCAAAAATCGGCCAGGGGGTAGCAAGAAGCCTATGCCCAAGGAAGGCATATTCTAATACATGCGCTCCAAGGACGGATCATCGTCGCAAGAAGATGGTTCATCGACCATTGCACTTGCTGGGGGTAGCCAGCCTGCTACGGTGTATAACAACCCTTCATTTTAGCATGACGAATAGACGTATGACACTGACACTTCTGCAGGCATAAGCGGTCAAAAGACCGGGGGTAGAAACAATGTCGAGTCAGAGGACGATCACAACTTGCCAGTTTTTCCATAAGACGAGCACCAGCACTCCGAACCTGAAAGCGAAAGATCTACCACCCCTTCTACTTACACGCACATAGCATCGGTGCACATGGCGACTGATGACAAAGAAGAATCAAGCAGAAGTGCTGATTAGCAGAAACGCAATGAGGCTCTTGAAGGAAGTCTTAACGCGTTGAACATATCCATGCAGACTTTAGCCTCTATCGTTCTAGAGATCAAGGACATATTGGTTTCCACTGCCTCCACATCTACGGCTCCAACGGCTCGTGAGGGGTCTAGTACCCTGTCCGTCATAAACCAAGTTGCACAGTCATTGGCCACTCCGTCGACCATTAATCCAGCAGTATCCAACAAAATACAACAAGTACTCAAGGAGTTATACTGTCATGATCCGCACCCGTTTTTCGGATACGAGACGTGTCCAAGCCAGCCTACGCCGCAGAGTCGGTGGTAGAACGCTGTCACGGCCAATGTCACCCTCACTTTTCCCAGTTAGGGGTAAAATGGTAATTTTTCATTTTATAATATTTTTGAGAATTTTATTTCATGAATATTAATATTTAATTATTATAGGAGTCGGGTTCGAATTTCATCGCATTCCGAGTTAATTTGGGACCCCGGTAAATTTTGACTTGAGTCGTAATTAGCATGTTATTTAACCATGGCCCACCACACTAAACTTTTAGGTTTAGGAGTTTGGACTAGTCTCCCATGAGTAATTAAGTTTAATTATGATTTTTATTTATTTTTAGCAACTTCCGAAACCAGTTTTGGGACTTAACTTAGCCTAGAAGCAAGGGAGGGGCAAACTTGTAATTTCAAGTGCCCCTACCCTCCCTTACATGGCTGGTCATATAGGCACCCCCTCCACCTCTCATTTTTTCTTCACTAAGTCTTCTTCCTCTCTCTTCATTCTTTCTTTCCAACTCCTTCTTCTTCCTCTTCCAAATCTACAATTAGGTATGTTAATTAAACCCCTTAGTTCCTCCTTTTGCATTTATTCCTTCACATAAATTAGAGAGGAAACCATTCTCTACATGTTGACCCTAGATTTTTGTAGGTTTCCTTAAATTCTAGTTTAAGAATTTATCATGGTTTTATTCTTTTTAGAGTGGTATATACATGTGTATTTATGTGTGTGTATTTATATATGTATTTGTGTGTGTGTAGAGGAGAGTAATAGTTGTGTCATGAGAGTGTGTCCATGTGTGGGTGAGAGTGTGTCCATGTGTGTGTGTGAGTGTCCATATATATATATATATATATATATTTTATATATATATATATATATATATATATATATATATATATATATATATATATATATATATATATATATATATATATATATATGTGTGTGTGTGTGTGTGTGTGTGTGTGTGTGTGTGTGTGTGTGAGTGTGTCTATATATATATATACATTTTTATATATATAGATATGTATAGATGTATATACGTGTGTGTGGTCATACATATATAGGTGTGTGTTTTTGTGTGTGTAGAGAGGGGAAGATAATGGGAATAAGGATATGTATGTGAGTATGTATATATATGTGAGAAAGATTAGAGAGGGATTAGAAGAGATTAGGGAGGTTTTTAGAGTGATTTAGAGAGGGAAATAGAGGGGGAATGATGGAGGATTTGTGGAGGGGAAAGGGGGAGCCCCCACAGCAGCTAGGGGGCTGTTTTCCCCCCCTAAACAGTCCCCTAACAGCAGCAAGAACAGCAGCAGTAGCAGGCAACAGTAGCAGCAACAATAGGCTTAAAACCCCCCCTTTTTACCCCCTATTCGAACCCGTATATACCCCACTATATACCTATATGTATATACATATATATACCCTATTATTAGCTCTATATAACCCTAATAAACCTACTAGAATAACCCCCAAAACTTGTTCCAAGAGAGGGTGAAAAGTATAGGTTGAAGAGAGTTGGAGTGAGTGAGTTTAAGGGTTGAGTTAGATTTGGTGATAGGGGGAAATTGAGTTCCGTGATTCGGAACGCGTTGAAACTTAAAGGGGACTTAGATAATGTGATTTAGATTTTGTGGGTAGGCTTCGGAGTGAGAATCGGGATTGCGTGTGGGTTTGGGGAGAAGGTATCGCACCGCACCATCCCGTATCTTGAAATATTCAAGATAACGGGTAAACGGGCGATTCGGACCGTACGATGGACTGGATGTCCACTTACCCTAGAAAACTTGGTAGGTAATGGTTTTATAGGCTAGTACCCTACTACCCTAGGAAGCACGGAATGGAATTCTCAAGGGAAAGCCACTTGGCGTCAAGTTAGAGCGGTTTAAGGGTAAATGTTAAAGGGTAAGCGGGTAATTTCGAGATACGGAGTTCGGGTAGTCGGATTGACTTGAAACTTGGGTGGCATGTTGGGTACACCCTACAAATGTTATATTTGAGCCGATTTTGGCTCGGTTGACCCAGAGTTGACTTTTTACCCAAAAGTCAACTGTGAGTCAACACTTTGTCTAGATTTGACCAAATCCAAACTAGAGTTGACCAGTTGACCAAAAGTCAACTGTTGGTCAACATTTGACCAGTTTGACCTAGGGTTGACTTAGAGTTGACCAGAGTTGACCAGGGTTGACCAGTTGACCAAAAGTCAACTGTAGGCCAACTCTTGACCCCGTTTGACTTTCTTAGACTTGTTTTGACCTATGATGACTGGTATGACCTAGGGTTGACTTGGTCTGACTTAGATTGACTTAATATAACTTAATTTGACCTAGATTGACTTGACAGGACTTAGTGTGACTCAGTGAGACCTAGTTTAACCAAGATTTCATATCATTCATTGTGAATCATTCTTAAACTTGTTTAAACCTAAATTAACATGCAATATCTCATCTTTAGGTCTCTGATTATCACTCTGAGCATTGATATACCCGGCAGCTCAGGACAGTAGGCGAGTACATTCACTGATAGTTTTCATTGTCTTGATATCTGCTATATCCGATTCAGTTGTAGTGTCTTACTCGATTCCAGTCACGATAGTTCACGGACTAGTATACGTTGGATCATGACATGAGATGTTGTTCCTGGATTTTCTTGATATATATGTACATTTCCTGTCTTGTTCCCTGTACTTGTATAGACACCGATTCCTGAGAGGGAGTAGCTATCCTCTTAGGGAATCCCGTGTCATGACGTGTCACGTCCAGGTCCATTATACTACTCGGGGATGGAGAATTATTAGGGGTTATGTGATCAAAGCCCCATGTCACTATTTTTCTTGTGCCACTCTCACCTCACGTAGAGTGTAGCAGATACCTCCATGTCCATGTTATCCAGGTTGGCCGGCATGACTTTCCGTTGAGGTCACCGCGGATTACCGGGCCAAGTGGATAACCCTACCATGATTCCCTTGCCGATCACATAACGCTCTAATAATTCAAGGCATATTTTATATTTACTTTATCTTATCATATATCCTGCTCTGTTCTACATTCAGTATTTTCTCACCATGCTATGATATTCAGTTACTCACATGTTTTACATGTCTCTATGATGTACCTTGATTTGGAGACTAAGTTCTGCTCGGGAGAAGGGTTACAACCACGGTCCTTGTTTGGTTTAAGGATTGTAACTCAGCTTTCGAACGGTTCCCAAGTCTTCATATATCTTTGTCTTGTATTTCATTATACTGTCTCTTATAGAATTTGTCAATTCACATGGAACTGCTGTTAGTGCTTGTACTTGCTCATTTTTCTGACAGGATACCGTTATGATATATTACAGATGACTCTGAGGCAGACTGCTCGACCTATTATGGGCTCGAGTCAGATGGAGTAGTCCAGGACCGTGGCCGTATAGTAGAGCCACTAGATTTTGTACTTCCAGAGTAGTGTAGATTAGCTAGGTTTGACTGGACTGCGATCCAGCTAGCTTTATCAGTCTGTAGCTCCTATATTATATTTTGAGACCCTGTGATGTTGTATATATCTGGGCTTGTATTGGACACTGGACTTATTCCTTTTCATCTATCATATATTATCCTTCTGCGCTATCTACCTTAGTTTTATTCTGTGATTGAGACTGTATTGCTATGTCACCTCCACTCGGAGTGTATATACTGTACTGGTACCTTTATACTGTTAGTCGTAGTATTTACAGACCTTATATACAGCATTCTACCACCGATGCTGCGGCGTAGGCTGGACGTACCCACTTCTCGTGCCCCTAATCAGGGTGCGAGTCGTGACACATTTTTGTGGTGGCCCACGCAGGTCTCGTGTCGTAATTAGTGCGATCTCGTAATGGTGCTCGACTTAGAGTACTAATTACGAGCCTGCGATTAGGACGTAGGACCTAGGATATGATAGAAGTTTCTCAATCACACCTAGGAAAACTTTCGATCTTTTGATTATCATGATTACTCCCCTTGTATTAAATTAATTGTCCTTCTTTGATAATATCTTCTCATGTGCCATATTGATCTCTTCGCTTCAATTCGTCTCCAGGATGACGAAGACGCACCCGCAGGCCACTGGATTGAGTAGCTTGCCCGAAAGATCTGACCAGGCCGAGGAGGAGGTTTACGAGACTGCCCCCAGTGATTCCACTATCCCGGAGACCCCGGCAGTTGCACAGGGAGGTCTACCACCGCCACCCCAGAGGGTTTCAGCCGTTGTTCCAGAGATACTGCCGCCACCACCTCCGATACCGACGGATACACACCACATGTTCCTTCACCTTCAGCAGATGATGGAGACACAGCGAGCCCAGGCAGAGGCATCGCAGCGCCAGTCAGAGGCATCATACCGTCAGATTGAGATGCTGAGGCAGAGTATGGAGAACTCGCATCAGCTTGCACTGGCAGTAGTGGAGAGAGTGGCACCGGGTATGGTGCAGGGCGCTACTGGCCAGCAGCCGTACCAGCAGCAGTCCAGGCCGGGGACAGTATTAGACTTTAGGAAGATGAGCGCCAGGGACTTCACGGGCACGGAGGGCATCCTTTATGCAGACGACTGGCTAGAGGATGTGCAGCGGAGCATGGAGCTGGCAGAGCTTCCTAGAGCACTTTGGGTTTCGGCCGCAGCCAGCCGATTCTTCGACATCACGCTGACTTGGTACCGCACGGATCCTCGTGCGTCGGTTAGAGGGTTATCATGGGAGGACTTTCGGAGGCTCTTCAAGGAGAAGTTCTTCCCGGACGTGGCTCTTACAGCATTGGAGGGCCAGTTCGTGGGTCTAGTGCAGGAGAACTCGTCGGTGGACGAGTATGCAGCGGAGTTCTTCCGCCTTAGCAGGTTCGCTCCTGATATGATCCAGGATGAGGGACAGAAGGCTCGTAAGTTCCGTAGGGGACTTATTCATGCAGTGCGCACCCGCACCTCGGGTCGCTGTGATGCGACGTTCGATCAGATATTGATGGACGCACAGATTGCAGAGGAGGACTTCGGCCTCAAGCCGAAGAGGAGCGGCGATACCATGGGGGCGAGTTCCAGTATGGGACCGGCCAAGCGCCCCCATATTCAGCATCAGCAGAAGCCATTTCAGCAGCAGCCTCTGTTACAGATTCAACAGGCACCAGCGCGTGCCCAGCAGCACCAGGGACAGGACCAGAGACCGGCTACTCCGTGCAGCTTCTGCGGGAAGCCGGGGCACAATAGAGAGGCTTGTAGGAAGAGGTTGGGCATCTGTCTATACTGCGGGGCGCCTGACCACCAGCTGAGGGATTGCCACGTTAGTGGAATCCGAAGAGATCAGGACAGAGTGCAGCAGGCTAGAGGAGGCCAGCAGGGGCGTGCTTTCGCCATGACAGTTGAGCCCACTCAGGCAGTAGCAGAGCAGATAGCAGGTTCCGATATTTCGAATCTCCTTTTCGCATTTGCCTTCTTATAAACTGTCTTGAACTTCGATTCTATCTGTTCTTTGATCGTTGGATGAAAATTGTTCTTATGATGTGACTCCTTCTAAGATAAGTCGTATGGGCTAGGTCGTCTTGATTATGAGATTTTAGAATACTCTAGGGTCATGCTAGCAGGCATAGTGAGGACATATAGTCGGATTATGGTCGTATTTTTTGGGTGTGGGAATTTAAGGTTTTCGTTGCCAAGCATGCGGCAATACGAAAATTTTAAATACCATAATTCTAGATGTATGTACCGTAGTTGAGGACTCTGTGATTATCGTAGCCTTGCTCACTGGCATGACGGAGATTTCTGAGTATCATGATGATTGGACAGATGCATACGATTATCGATTTGCATGATTTTTGTGTTTACTTGTTTTAATTTTTGAGGATAATTTTTTTAAGGTAGATAGACTTATAGCACCCAGTTTCTATTTGAGAGTAATTTTAAATTTTATAATTTTAGTCATTTAATTCATGCTTTGATTTTTGAGATTTTAATCATTTTAAAATTTTAAGCCATGACTTGTGATTTTGATATTTTACTATTGTTTGGTTTTAATTTCGAGGACGAATTTTTTTTTAAGGTGGATAGACTTGTCACCCTCACTTTTTCCAGTTAGGGGTAAAATGGTAATTTTCCATTTTATAATATTTTTGAGAATTTTATTTCATGAATATTAATATTTAATTATTATAGGAGTCGGGTTCGAATTTTATCGCATTCCGAGTTAATTCGGGACCCCGGTGAATTTCGACTTGAGTCGTAACTAGCATATTATTTAACCATGGCCCACCACACTAAACTTTTAGGTTTAGGAGTTTGGACTAGTCCCCCATGAGTAATTAAGTTTAATTATGATTTTTATTTATTTTTAGCAACTTCCGAAACCAGTTTTGGGACTTAACTTAGCCTAGAAGCAAGGGAGGGGCAAACTTGTAATTTCAAGTGCCCCTACCCTCCCTTACATGGCTGGTCATATAGGCACCCCCTCCACCTCTCATTTTTTCTTCACTAAGTCTTCTTCCTCTCTCTTCATTCTTTCTTTCCAACTCCTTCTTCTTCCTCTTCCAAATCTACAATTAGGTATGTTAATTAAACCCCTTAGTTCCTCCTTTTGCATTTATTCCTTCACATAAATTAGAGAGGGAACCATTCTCTACATGTTGACCCTAGATTTTTGTAGGTTTCCTTAAATTCTAGTTTAAGGATTTATCATGGTTTTATTCTTTTTAGAGTGGTATATACATGTGTATTTATGTGTGTGTATTTATATATGTATTTGTGTGTGTGTAGAGGAGAGTGATAGTTGTGTCATGAGAGTGTGTCCATGTGTGGGTGAGAGTGTGTCCATGTGTGTGTGTGAGTGTCCATATATATATATGGATATATATATATATATATATATATATATATATATATATATATATATATATATATATATATATATATATGTGTGTGTGTGTGTGTGTGTGAGTGTGTCTATATATATATATATATATACATTTATATATATATAGATATGTATAGATGTATATACGTGTGTGTGGTCATACATATATAGGTGTGTGTTTTTGTGTGTGTAGAGAGGGGAAGAGAATGGAAATAAGGATATGTATGTGAGTATGTATATATATGTGAGAAAGATTAGAGAGGGATTAGAAGAGATTAGGGAGGTTTTTAGAGTGATTTAGAGAGGGAAATAGAGGGAGAATGATGGAGAATTTGTGGAGGGGAAAGGGGGAGCACCCACAGCAGCTAGGGGGCTGTTTCCCCCCCCCTAAACAGCCCCCTAACAGCAGCAAGAACAGCAGCAGTAGCAGGCAACAGTAGCAGCAACAATAGGCTTAAACCCCCCCCCTTTTTACCCCCTATTCGAACCCGTATATACCCCACTATATACCTATATGTATATACATATATATATACCCTATTATTAGCTCTATATAACCCTAATAAACCTACTAGAATAACCCCCAAAACTTGTTCCAAGTGAGGGTGAAAAGTATAGGTTGAAGAGAGTTTGAGTGTGTGAGTTTAAGGGTTGAGTTAGATTTGGTGATAGGGGGAAATTGAGTTCCGTGGTTCGGAACGCGTTGAAACTTGGAGGGGACTTAGATAATGTGATTTAGATTTTGTGGGTAGGCTTCGGAGTGGGAATCGGGGTTGCGTGTGGGTTTGGGGAGAAGGTATCGCACCGCACCATCCCGTATCTTGAAATATTCAAGATAACGGGTAAACGGGCGATTCGGACCGTAAGATGGACTGGATGTCCACTTACCCTAGAAAACTTGGTAGGTAATGGTTTTATAGGCTAGTACCCTACTATCCTAGGAAGCACGGAGTGGAATTCCCAAGGGAAAGCCACTTGGCGTCAAGTTAGAGCGGTTTAAGGGTAAATGTTAAGGGGTAAGCGGGTAATTTCGAGATACGGAGTTCGGGTAGTCGGATTGACTTGAAACTTGGGTGGCATGTTGGGTACACCCTATAAATGTCATATTTGAGCCGATTTTGGCTCGATTGACCCAGAGTTGACTCTTTATCCAAAAGTCAACCGTGTGTCAACACTTTGTCTACATTTGACCAAATCCAAACTAGAGTTGACCAGTTGACCAAAAGTCAACTGTTGGTCAACATTTGACCAGTTTGACCTAAGGTTGACTTAGAGTTGACCAGAGTTGACCAAGGTTGACCAGTTGACCAAAAGTCAACTGTAGGCCAACTCTTGACCCCGTTTAACTTTCTTCGACTTGTTTTGACCTGTGATGACTGGTATGACCTAGGGTTGACTTGGTCTGACTTAGATTGACTTAATATAACTTAATTTGACCTAGATTGACTTGACAGGACTTAGTGTGACTCAGTAAGACCTAGTTTAACCTAGATTTCATATCATTCATTGTGAATCATTCTTAAACTTGTTTAAACCTAAATTAACATGCAATATCTCATCTTTAGGTCTCTGATTATCACTTTGAGCATTGATATACCCTGCAGCTCAGGACAGCAGGTGAGTACATTCACTGATAGTTTTCATTGTCTTGATATCTGCTATATCCGATTCAGTTGTAGTGTCTTACTCGATTCCAGTCACGATAGTTCACGGACTAGTATACGTTGGATCATGACATAAGATGTTGTTCCTGGAGTTTTTTTGGTATATATGTACATTTCCTGTCTTGTTCCCTATACTTGTATAGACACCGATTCCTGAGAGGGAGTAGCTATCCTCTTAGGGAATCCCGTGTCATGACGTATCATGTCCAGGTCCATTATACTACTCGGGGATGGAGAATTATTAGGGGTTATGTGATCAAAGCCCTATGTCACTATTTTGCTTGCGCCACTCTCACCTCACGTAGAGTGTAGCAGATACCTCCATGTCCATGTTATCCAGTTTGGCCGGCATAACTTTCCGTTGATGTCACCGCGGATTGCCGGGCCAAGTGGATAACCCTACCATGATTCCCTTGCCGATCACATAACGTTCTAATAATTCAAGGCACATTTTATATTTACTTTATCTTATCATATATCCTGCTCTGTTCTACATTCAGTATTTTCTCACCATGCTATGATATTCAGTTACTCACATGTTTTACATGCCTCTATGATGTACCTTGATTTGGAGACTAAGTTCTGCTCTGGAGAAGGGTTACAATTACGGTCCTTGTTTGGTTTAAGGATTGTAACTCAGCTTTCGAACGGTTTCCAAGTCTTCATATATCTTTGTCTTGTATTTCATTATACTGTCTCTTATAGAATTTGTCAATTCACATAGAACTGCTGTTAGTGCTTGTACTTGCTCATTTTCCTGACAGGATACCGTTATGATATGTTACAGATAACTCTGAGGCAGACTGTTCGACCTATTATGGGCTCGAGTCAGATGGAGTAGTCCAGGACCGTGGCCGTATAGTAGAGCCACTAGATTTTGTACTTCCAGAGTAGTGTAGATTAGCTAGGTTTGACTGGACTGCGATCCAGCTTGCTTTATCAGACTGTAGCTCATATATTATATTTTGAGACCATATGATGTTGTATATATCTGGGCTTGTATTGGACACTGGACTTATTCCTTTTCATCTATCATATATTATCCTTCTGCGCTATCTACCTTAGTTTTATTCTATGATTGAGACTGTATTGCTATGTCACCTCCACTCGGAGTGTATATACTGTACAGGTACCTTTATACTGTTAGTCGTAGTATTTACAGACCTTATATACAGCGTTCTACCGCCGATGCTGCGGCGTAGGCTGGACGTACCTACTTCTCATGCCCCTAATCAGGGTGTGGGTCGTGACAGCCAAGATGCTCAAAATCATAAAATATAATATTTTTTGCTCATTCACATTTATAAATTTGTTACAACATTTACAACATTTATAATTAAAGAAAATAGAAGATTTTATAATTAATGAAAATAATACAACTGCTATCTATTTCTAGGCTCCTGTCTGCAAGTACACCCGTATCTTCCAAAGCTAAGTGAAGCCACAGTTAACCTGAAAAATGTTGGTTTTCAGTCAGGAATGGAGCAAGTACACAAACCGACGGCAATGCAAAAACACAATAGAATTAACAAGACATGAAAATAACATATGAGAGATGGAAACTAGAAAGTAACTGATGACGTGGCAAGCTGTGAAGAAAATAAGAAAACA
>JANAVB010022349.1:0-35000 GCA_029216955.1 Iris pallida | reverse complement strand
CCTGAAGAAGAGACGCCCCCATCGGCGACTCATTCTACTCCTGATACAACTGTCATCTCCCTATTTTTCCAAAATACATAAATGACTGTATTTCTGTATTTGGAGGATTTTAAATTTTGGGTATTCTTAAAATTTTATTTATTTTCTGGACTTTGGTTAGCCTTAATTGTTTAGACCTGACATTTGATTATTGCCTCTATTTAATTGTTATTAATATTATTTTATTATTATTATTAGGGGTTAATATGGCTAGCTTATATTAAGTTATTTTATATTATTATCAATTATCATTATTATTATTATTATTATTATTATTATAATCCTAAATATCTACCCTCCCCAAACCTAACCCTCTCTCTCCACTCTCTCTCAGCCGCCCCCCTCTCACAGCTCACAATCTCTCTCTCTCTCATCTCTCACCCGACCACACTCACCCCCAGCCCCCTCTCTCCTCCCTCAACTCTCTCTCTCCCGAGCTCACCCCTCTTCCCCACGCTCCCTCTCACTCACCTCCCCTCGTCTCCGACCGCCGACCGCCGCCACTGCCTCCACTGCTTCCACCACCGCCAGCCACCGTCTCCACCACCACTTTCGCGACCACCGCCACCAGCCCTATCGCCGTCACCACCGCCGCCATCACCCACTTGTTACACTTGTCCTTCGCTCCCTTGAACCTGTGAACTGGTCCTCATCTCTACTTGGACCTATCTTGCTTGGCCATGTCTTATTCGTGATTATCTACCTCTGATCCTTGTTTGATAGATATGATCCTATAGTTGGTCGTGTCGATCACCTTATTTGATGAGATGTTATCTTATCTCCATTATTTGGGTTACATGATTATTTATCTTGGGTTCTGTACTCTCTACCGGTGTTTCGCCTTGGTTGATTTCTTGTTATCCCTTTCGTGCGTTGACTTCGTGTTGACTTAGTATCCTTATCGCCCTCTTCGAGCGTTGGCTTGATCGCTGCAGCATGAAGATTTCATCAGGACTCTGAGATTGGATATTTTAACATTTGTTGAGTATCCGAGGGATATTCTTGTATCGATTCGGCTTCCTTGATTCCGGACAGTTCCGCACTCATGATTATCTGTTTCAGATATTATTTTTATAGATATACTTGCTATACATTATATTTTGATATAGATCCTTGATTTGGAGTATTTTCCTACGTCCGTCCCCGTATTCCGGTACTGGGGCATGACATGGTTTTAGTGGTGGCCCATGCAGGTCTCGAACCTGCGACCTTCGCGTTATTGATATGGAGTATTTTTCTAGAAAGGCTATCTTGTGGTTATTGTTGAAGATATTTTTGGATGTATGTTACGATTCACTTGGATTTTGGATTTTGATGGTTTTCTAGGACTCTTATTACATTGTTAGAGATTTTGTGATCTTAGTGATTTGGATATTTGGGTTATGGATTTGATTTGTTTTGGATATTTGTCGAGAGTACCGGGTGACCCTAGTATACCTTGACGACGTGGTAACGAAAGTTGCAGCCGCTCGATTACAGTGTTTTGGTGAATCTTTTGCAGCCATTCCGGATGGCGCGTCAAGGAATGATCATGACACACATTTTTCGGATATTAGGAACTACGGTCATTGGTTCGAGACAGATATCCTGTATTTTATGATTTTATGCGGATTTATTATTTTCTTATGCAGTTGGGATTTTACGTTTTTGGACATTGTTTTCGATATTTTGTACTTGTTTTGATTTATGGGGCTATTTCGTGCATCCGAGATTTTTGATTTTCGAGATTCTTTCGATGTTTTGGATTTACCTTGTGAGTTGATTTATTTAGCTAGACCTTGTTCTCCTTGATGTTTTTATATTGAGATTTTGTTCGTTTCTTATTGTATTACTTGATTTCTGTAAGGTGGTTAGAGTTTTCATGGCATATATATATGTACTAGTTTTGAAAACCCTATTTTGATAATTTTGAAATTTCGAGGACGAAATTTTTGTAAGGTGGGTAGAATGTCATCTCCCTATTTTTCCAAAATACGTAAATGACTGTATTTCTGTATTTGGAGGATTTTAAATTTTGGGTATTCTTAAAATTTTATTTATTTTCTGGACTTTGGTTAGCCTTAATTGTTTAGACCTGACATTTGATTATTGCCTCTATTTAATTGTTATTAATATTATTTTATTATTATTATTAGGGGTTAATATGGCTAGCTTATATTAAGTTGTTTTTATTATTATCAATTATCATTATTATTATTATTATTATTATTATAATCCTAAATATCTACCCCCCCAAACCTAACCCTCTCTCTCCACTCTCTCTCAGCCGCTCCCCCCTCTCACAGCTCACCATCTCTCTCTCTCATCTCTCTCCCGACCACACTCACCCCCAGCCCCTTCTCTCCTCCCTCAACTCTCTCTCTCTCCCCCGCTCATCTCTCTCCCGAGCTCACCCCTCTTCCCCACGCTCCCTCTCGCTCACCTCCCCTCGTCTCCGACCGCCGACCGCCGCCACTGCCTCCACTGCTTCCACCACCGCCAGCCACCGTCTCCACCACCACTTCCGCGACCACCGCCGCCATCACCTACTTGTTACACTTGTCCTTCGCTCCCTTGAACCTGTGAACTGGTCCTCATCTCTACTTGGACCTATCTTGCTTGGCCATGTCTTATTCGTGATTATCTACCTCTGATCCTTGTTTGATAGATATGATCCTATAGTTGGTCGTGTCGATCACCTTATTTGATGAGATGTTATCTTATCTCCATTATTTAGGTTACATGATTATTTATCTTGGGTTCTGTACTCTCTACCGGTGTTTCGCCTTGGTTGATTTCTTGTTATCCCTTTCGTGCGTTGACTTCGTGTTGACTTAGTATCCTTATCGCCCTCTTCGAGCGTTGGCTTGATCGCTGCAGCATGAAGATTTCATCAGGACTCTGAGATTGGATATTTTAACATTTGTTGAGTATCCGAGGGATATTCTTGTATCGATTCGGCTTCCTTGATTCCGGACAGTTCCGCACTCATGATTATCTGTTTCAGATATTATTTTTATAGATATACTTGCTATACATTATATTTTGATATAGATCCTTGATTTGGAGTATTTTCCTACGTCCATCCCCGTATTCTGGTACTGGGGCGTGACAACAACACAAGCCGGACCTTCTTAACCCCCTGTCGCAGATAAGCAGAAACAGAAGGAGGTCCGCTTCGATAAGCCTCTACGAAAGGACTCGGCAGTAGGCCCGATCAAGCCCTACAACTTCGATATACTGGCGCAGCTAGCCAATACGTCGACTCGGTTATCACTCTTCGAGCTTCTCCGGCTCTCCAAAGCAACTCTAGATTTCCTCAGCAAGGCGCTGCAGAATGCAGAGGCTTACCTCGGACAGGTGAAGCAGCCCAAGGAAGACCCTGCGACAAGTCCACATTACCATAGCGTGGTCGAGGTGATTCCTAACATCACCTTCGTTCAGCACGATATGCTGCTAAAGAACAACCGGCACAACTGACCCCTGTACTACACATGATACGTAGGTGCCATCAAGGTCGATTGCATTCACATCGACACAGGCTCATCGCTCAGCATCATCCCTCGAAGTCTACCCAGTCTCTAGGGACCCCGATGTACCATCTCATGGCATCGAACACCACCATCAGCGGCTTTACCACAGGGAAGAGTAAGCCTCTGGGCAAGATTCGATTGAAGTGCCAAAGAGGTGATCTTCATCTTGAGGTTACCCGTTACATCATCGATGCAGACATAAACTATAACATGTTGCTTGGGCGGCCATGGATCCATGAGTACATGATCGTCCTCTCCATCCTTCACTAGTACATAAAGTACGTGGCCAGTGACGCGACCATCAAGATGGAGTTTGCTGACATCGACCCATTCTGAGGTCTCGAAGCATACTGTACGAATGTCGATCTGTACAAACCACTCCCCTGGGACGACGAGTCCAACGAAGCCGATGACGAAGCAGAAGCTGCAGCCATCACGGAAGGACCCATAAGGGTTCGACTGAAAGAGAAGCCACCTAAGACTCTACCCCCCCGGTCAACAAACTCCGGGGCAAGGCTCCAGCATGGCCGCCTCCGACGGCATCAAGCTAAGAGCCCCTGCAAATAAAGCTCTCCCGAAAGGCCCCGATACCCGCTTCAAAATAGCAGGATACTCTGGCTACGCCTTCCGCGGTGATCAAAATAAAGCAAAAATCTCCTCCACCTCCTTCTACAGTAGCTCTTGCCCACGAGGAATTACAAGATGATGTCTCCGCCAATACTGAGACACAGTCTTTAGATGATGTAATTTTTTGGGATAAAATTTTGTATTTTATTAATAGAAAGTCGTCTTCGAATTACTCATGTGTGCATTGGAACACTAAGTACTACTTAGACAACTCTCTATGTACTCTACAAATGCAAGTGACAAACCGTCAACCTTATAAACCGAGTTGTCCCCTCCAAAGGCTCCTACTTCCTAGTCCCGCCACGGAACCCGGAGGAGCAACCTATCATCTTCGGTCGACTAGAACATCCGTAGCGGCCAGCCCCAGGAGAACCGAAACTCGACGACGGTAAGGTGCAGCTCTACCGCTATGCTACTCAAGCCAAATATCTCATCCAGAAGATGGGATACGACCTAAATAGCAACAAAGGGCTGAACTACGGCAAAGGTCGACGGCTTCCCTTACGAGTTTGTACTCCGAAGGGAAGCCTTAGAACTACTACCAACGTACTCACCGGGGGTTGGGGTACATTACTCCCACGACCACTTCAGAGAGTTCAGAACCGGAGGCTCCGCTACACTCACACTCTTTCGGCTCTTCAACCTGTAATTATGATACCAGTATAGGCCAGACCTCCAGAAGGTATTATCCGTTAACATGGTCTCCACAGACGATCCCACGGAGGAAGAAGACCAGGCACTTAATTTCTTCGAAGAGGAGCCTTGGGCTCAACGCCTTGGCTCTCAGTGGGAATGGCGTTTCGAACAGTGAGAGCCTCCCATCGAGGACGAAGTCGTCCAGATCGACTTAAGGGATGAAACTTCCCGTAAACCCAACTTTGTTAGCAAAAGCCTGACAGGAGACAACAAGGATTCTCTGGTACAACTGGTCTGGGAGTATATAAGATGACTTTGTCTGAAGCTATGAAGATATGCCGGGTTTGGACCCACAAGTCACCATGCACCATCTCAACATTCTACCTGACGCTAAACCTGTCAAACAACAGCAGAGTCGCTTCCATCCCAATATTATGGACACCATCGAAGAAGAAGTCGATAAACTCCTTAAGAGTGGCTTCATATGCGAAGAACAACACTCAGACTGGGTGGCCAATGTCGTGCCGGTTACCAAGAAGAATGAAAAGATTAGAGTCTTTATAGACTTTCGGGATCTCAACTCGACCTGTCCAAAAGACGAATTTCCTTTCCCATTCACAGACATAATGATCGACAACACTTGTGGCTTTGAGCATATGTCCTTCATGGATGGCTTCTTAGGCTACAACCAAATCAAGATGTTCTCCTAGGACGAAAAGCATACTTCGTTCCGGACTCCGAAAGGAATATATTGTTATATAGTTATGCCCTTCGAATTGAAGAATGCGGGTGCAATCTACCAGCGGGCTATGAGTACCATATTCCACAAATATTTTCGAAAGATACTAGAGTGTTACGTCGATGACATTGTCGTCAAGAGCAAAGTTAAGTCCAGCCACTTGGACGACTTACGAACAATGTTCGACATAATGCGGACGCACCAACTAAAGGTGAATTCGGCCAAGTCCTTCCTAGGCGTCTCCAGTGGCAAGTTCTTAGGCTTTATTATTATGGCAAAAGGAATACATATTGACCTGGAGAAAACGAAGGCAATCCTGGACATGGATCCCCCGAAGAATCTTAGGGAACTTCGAGGCCTGCAAGGACGTCTGGCATACATCAAAAGATTCATAGCAAACTTCTCTGGTCGATGCCAGTCCTTCACTAAACTAATGAAGAAGGGGGTCTCCTTTTTATGGACCGAAGAGTGCCAGCAAGCATTCAACTACATCAAGAATTACCTCACCAGTCCTCCTATTCTGGTAGCTCCAGTAATAGGAAGACCTTTTCTACTCTATGTCCGAGCCATGGATCACTCTCTCGGGGCATTACTGGCCCAGAAGAGCGATGAAGGGCACGAGCAGGCCATCTATTACCTCAGTACAACCATGATTGGAGCCGAGCACTGGTACAATCCTATCGAGAAGGAGTGTCTTGCTTTACTCTTCATCATTCAGAAAACACATCACTATGTGACCGGACAGACGATCCACGTCATCTCCCGAATCTACCCCCTCAGGGTCCTCATGACCAAGCCAGGTGCTTTGAACTCGAGGTTAGCCACCTGGGCCATACTCTTAACTCCTTATGACATGGTGTTCGTCCCTCAGAAGGCAGTTAAAGGCCAAGCGTTGGCCGATTTTCTAGCATCACACCCTGTGCCAGAGACGTCAAAGCTCTACGACGACATCCCCGATGAAGTCTTAGAATCTAATGCTGTCTCAGACAACCTCGTATGGCAACTGTTCTTTGATGGTGCTTCAAGGACAGGACCCAAGGGTGAGATTGTAGCGGGAGTGGGGGTTGTCCTCATTACCCCCAAAGGCCTGATCATCCATCATGCCTACTCCCTCGTGGAGTCATATACCAACAACGTTGCTGAGTACAACGCCCTCATCATCGGGCTACAACTCGCTAAACAGTTGGGGGTTGACTACATCGAAGCCTATGGGGACTCAAAGCTGATCATTAGCCAAGTTCAAGGGTAATATGAGGTCCGTCATGAGGTCCTAATCCCCTACCATCAGGCGGCCATCGACATCATCTCCACATTCACAGGTTTCTTCATAGAACATGTGCCACGTTTACAAAATTTGGTGGTCGACGCCCTCGTCGATCTCGCTGCCTCTCTCGCAGCTCCTGGAAGATCCCAATACACCGTTATGGTGAAGGGGCGAGAACTTGTCTGTCCGAAGAACGCTCTGCACACATGCCAAAGTTACTCAGTCCAAGCGGAGGCTAATGTAGACGTATGGGACTGGCATTTCTCGTTCATCGACTATGCGGTCTATGAGATTCTACTTGAAGACCCGAAGGAGGCGGATTTCAGTCAGGAGACGTTCCCTCCGATTCATCTATGACACAGCTACCAAAATGATGTACCATCGTTCTTACGACGGACTCCTCCTCCGGTGCCTATCCCAGACAGAGGCATAGGAAGTGCTCCGAGAAGCACATGATGGGACCTATAGAGCTCATCAACCCGAGCCTAAGTTGCAAGACCGACTGCGCCGCATGGGCTATTACTGGCCACTTTGATGGTAGATGCCGTAGAATATGCGAAGAAGTACCGAGCATGTTAGTTGCATGCAGACTTCATTTACTGACCTTCGGAGCATCTACACCCTACTGTGGCCTCTTGGCCATTTGAAGCATGGGGAATGGATATCGTTGGGCCAATCAGCCCGCCTTCCTCCAAAGGACATCGGTTTATCCTTGCCATCACGGACTACTTCTCCAAGTGGGCGAAAGAAGTGTCATTGGCAGAAGTAAAATCCTCGAACATGATCAGCTTCATCAAGTTCCACGTCATCTACTGGTTCGAGATCCCCAGAAGAATTGTACATGACAATGGCCCCCAATTTGTGAGCCATGCCTTCCAGTGGTCCTGTGACAAGAATCGAATACAGAACGTGGCATCAACGGCCTATAACCCGACGGCTAATGGGTTGGCCGAAATATTCAACAAAACTATCGTCAAACATGCTAGCACAACAAAGAATCGAGCTATACCAAGCTCGTATTTCTGGGGTTTTCAACAAAAAAGTCCGAGAAAGATCATACCAAGTGGGCGACCTCGTCTTAGCAGTGCGAAGGCCGATGGTGATGACTCACAAGTCGGCTGGAAAGTTCGAGCCCAAGTAGGAAGGACTATTAATCATAGAAACGATATGCTCCAACGGTGCTTGTCGACTAGCCGAACCCAATGGTGACTTGCTAATAATGCCCATCAACGGCAAGTTCCTAAAGAAGTATTACGTCTGAAAATGAAACCGGTATAGGCTCTCGCATCCCTTAAGAGTGCCTATGGGTTCTGGTAAGGGGATTCCTTTCTTCTATATCTTTCCTCTAGTAGATAAAGCACTTTACGTCCATATTACCTCTGGATTGCTCCTCTACACCCAGACGATGCGACTACCACGTCCATATTACCTCTGAGTAGTCGTTCTCTCCATATTGATCCTATGATTATCATGGCTATCTAGAAAATAGTTCACGTTCATAATACCTCTGAATTTTTGTTCTACATCCCAGCAAAGATTAGGCCTACCATGTTCATAATACCTCTGGTTAGGCGTGTCTTCTATAGTGACCACTCCTTATGTTGAAGAAAAAAGTGAGGGAACAGAAGAGTTTTTATACAGAAACATGTGGTTATAAAGACCTGTTACAGACTCTTCATAGTTACATACACAGAGACAAAAATCTGAAACATCACCAAGCACGTACGCTCATGCCACATGTTCATGCTTCTGTTCAAAGTATCCCGAGCTTGACTCAAGTTTAGAACACTTTGAAGTGGGTCTTGTAGAAGCATAAAAAATTGCAGCTGATAACATTCCTCCGGCACCGTGCAAATGATATAAAGGCGCAGACCGAGTATTAAAAAGACAACAGAAGATACGAAAAAAAGTTTTGTTATTATTATGCCTACAAAGATCTAGTACAGATTCATCAAGGCTATACGTAAAGGACTAATCCTACTTCTTCTACAAAGGATCGATCACAGGTTCAGCAGACCCTAGAGGAGTCTATAATAGACTTAGTCTTTATCAAAGTGCGGGCGTCTTTCGTCTTGGTACACATACTAGAAGATTGATCTCCATCAAGGCGCATCCTGACTTTCTTGTACGTGCAACACTCTAAACACACGTCAATTGCTCGGCCAAAGCAAGCAACTTCTTGAATCAGCTATTGACCCGAGCTCCATGAAGGCACAGTAGGTCGCAAAGCCCAGAACGAGCAGAGAAGAGTACGGCCGGCAGCTCATCGGATGAGCAACCAATCCTAACCCGTAGTTAGGACCTTCAAGACATCGTCCAGAGTCAAACTCCTTAGGAAGGATACTTGGAAACTTCTCAAGAGCGGTGACGGCTCCTTCTAAAAGAGTTCTTCTACAAGAACATGGCCCCTTCGAACGAGAGAAGCCCCAACCAACAGCCGACTTATGCAAGGCCAACGGCCGTCTGAAGCTAAGTCTGGATCAAACTTGGTGGTAAAGGGTGCCAGGAAGAAGATAGTGACTCTTCAGAGGAACACTTCCCCTTTTATAGGATCGGGAGTGGTCCAAACTATAGGCCACTTGGCCGACAGTTAAAATTCTCTCAGTAATGGGGTGAACCTAGGGCTCAGCACAATGGGTCTCAATTAATAGGCCCTTTCAAGTGAGTCTCCAAACTGTTCAAATGCTCCTTGGAATTCCCCAATTAACTGTGGCAATTAAGAAGGAGTCCGCTTTCAAGGGTAGTCATTTACTTCTCCTGAAAAGAAGACTTAAAATCCAAGCTGTCTCTAACCGGAGGCGCAGGCACCCCACTGTGTTCCTTTGCTTCCAAGGCGCAGATAGTGCATCCCCCTCTCAAAAGAACAGACAGCTGCTTCGATCCAAGTATCCGGCCCATTTAACGGCCAATTTTTCTCAGCAAAGACTTGGGAAACACCGTTTGCCTCTAGCACAAGCCCGACTGCTACTCTAAAACCACAATAAAATGGTCTATCTGAAGGTGCAGCCTACTCGTTACCCTAAAGCACAGTGACTTTACCCGAAACACAGCCTACTCTTGCCCCTAAAAGTACAAAGGCCCCGTTGTCTTCGAAACATAGTCCACTTGTCACCGTAAAGCACATAGGCTCCGTTGTCTCCAGAAGCACAGTCAACTCGTCGTCCCAGAAGCACAGCGCCAGCCTTGCATAAAGCACAGACAGCATGGTCTCACCCAATCGTTTTGCTTAAACTGCCTCTCTTAAAGATAGGATTGAGATTGATCAAGTTGATAAATGGAATATCTTATCAGATTGATTTAAATCTCGAATGAAGATTACAAAAAATCCAAATCCGAGATAAAATTCTAAGATTTGCTCGGCTACATCCGAATAAGCAAATCGGCAGACGCCACGTGTCACCTCCTTCGGTTATTTTGATAACCACCATAGATCTCGTTTGAGGGAAATCTCAACATCCACCACAAGTCAGCGCCACAGAAGCCCGTACCGTACAAGGATGGCAGATTCCTTCATATTTCGAAACCCTAATGTACATCACATATGTTCCCCTCTCCCCTATAAATAAGAGAGGTTTTCTTCCAACAACATGATCGACAAGAAGAAGAAGATCCACAGAATTATCAAAATTGTCAACTTCGACGTCCTCTTGATCGGTAACCTAGAGTTCCATTGAAGGCACCATAAATTCAGAGCAAGTCTCATATCATCATCATATCGTCAATAGAGTAAAGGAGACACTGTAGTGCTCGATCTCCACTGTCATACTTTTCTAGAAACTTTTGTACTTAGATTTCTTCGTATAAGAATCGATTGTATTCTTTTTTACGTTCATAATACAAAAAGTTCGTTCAAGCTTTTGTCATGTCGAACAACCCACATCATGAAGATTGTTAAATGGTCCCTGGACTTCAACGTTAAAGAAGATTCCGTAATCAGTTTCGCATGGGTTACCCTGCCGAACCTCCCTTAGTATGTTTTGCCTCTGCAGCCTTGAGGAGGATAGCCAACTCATTCAGGACGTTTATGGTATTGGCGGAAGAAACTCACAACCTATCTAAGGGAAACTATGCCAAGATATGCATGGAACTTGACGTATCGAAGGACCTCCCCAACCACACCTAAATCTCGCTCGGCAACAAGATGTACACCCAACAAATTCTATACGACAACAATATCATATTCTACAAACACTATCATATATGTGGCCACTCAACTGAGCATTACTTTCATGTGCACCTAGAACTAAAGAAGAAGGTTACTCGTAAAGCGGCACCCACTCAAATGCCTAGAAAAACTCATCAGTCTCCCATCCTACCTTTACCCAACTCCCACATCCGATTCGAAGCCAGCACCGAAAAGTCCCATGATCAGGCTTTCCAAGAAAGAGCCATCGTCCTATACAACCCCTCAGACATCAATCTTACCAACAAATTTGACATTCTTGCATCGGAGCCTAGGGAGGACCCGCAGAGCATAGAAGAACCCTAAGATGCTAATATTTTGGAAGAAAAAACAGGAAACAAAGACGACACAAATAGGCACAGCGAAGTCTATAACATCGGAGATCCCTTTGCCCTTGACGGACAAGAAGGATCTCCAACCCTCAGACACAATTACCCACTCTTCCGCTCATAATGTGGCCAACATTCGGGCGGACACTCTGGCCAACATTGGCCAAGCACCTGTGGCCAGGATGCAACAAGCCTTAGACGCGGGAATAGCTAGCATGAATAGCTACCTTGGAGCCGTGGCAGAAATAGCTGGAGAGGTCTACATGCACCCGATCGAGGAGACAGATAATTTTATAATGGTGGTCGAAAAGGCAGCCTCTACCACAAAAAAGTCAAGTAAAGGAAGTGCTAAAGAGTTCATGGCCAGGACCACTAGGTCGACCATGAAACTCAATAAACCCCCCATCCTGTAACCTCAATGCTTAACATCCTTTCATGGAATGTTAGGGGCCTCGCAAATAAACCCACCTTGAGAAGATTAAACAGTCTCAAGAAACTTCACAAAATCAACATCCTTATGATTATTGAACCCAAAATTCCCCCAATAAACTCAAGGCCATACAGATCCAATTAGGCTTCTCATCAGCTGTAACGCCTCAGTCCCAAAATACGTAGGACTATGAACGTAGACATGCCAACTGTATACATACGAAGTACACTATAATATATGGAAACCTCGTATGAATACATAAGCTGTAAAATGCAGTAGAACCACAACAAATTAATCTTATCCACACAAAATAAATGAATAAAAGATATCATATAATGATAATGAATTGTCTTGATACAATATGTTGGGCGGAGACAAATCCACTACCAACAAGTAAAGGAAAAATACATGAGTAATGAAATGATTTTGGAGAGCAAAGCGAAGACGATCCAAATGCAATCATCCTCGAAGAAATAGCGATGATCACGGCGAGAGCTAGAACACCTGCGAAAGACAATAGCACACACCTGGCGAGATAACCAGGTCCTCAGAGGGACGTAACAAGACACATAATATCATGCCATATAAACTGAATAAATATTGCTCAAATAAATAAGTCAATTGAATTATAACATGGTCCAATACACACCTATTGAACGAGCATACCATCCCCCCAACCAAACAAGGACAGGAGATGGTAAACTAATTCACGGTGACATATCTTTCCATGCTATGAATCCAATATGGTACCCGGACCCAAACAAGGTTCAATACCTTCTCATCGAAGTAGTAAGCCACACCTACAACCAAACAAGGACAAGATATGACGAACTAATCTGCGACAAGTTATTGTTCCAAGCCACGGTCAGATACAAGTACCCAAACCAAAAGTACTCGTACCTAACGGATAAAGGTGCCTAACCGTTCTAAGTGAAATGTAGTTAAGAATAATCCTTCCTACGCATGGGCTCTGGCTGAATAGGATCGACATAGTCCCCCCTTGGGCACCAGAGGCCCCATCAGTAAGAGCATAACCACTACACCAAAACGCATGTATTGCAACGGTCTAAATGTGTTAGAAAAATTAATTCTAACGGGTAAATTCCGTGAGTATATAGGCGTGGGTAATAATACTAACAGCCTTTCTAACGGATCATGTCCGTTAGTATGCAGACTATTCTAACGGCTATAGCCGTTAGTGTTTATTTTTCTAACAGGCTTATAGCTAGTATATAGAATTGAATACTAACGGGTTCTACCCGTTAGTATATTTTAAAAAGGAAAAAGAAATAAATTTAGGATTCAATATACTAACGAAAATGGGGCGTTAGTAATACCTAAAAATGGAAAAAAAATTTAGAATATATACCAATAGATCACTGATAGAGGATGTATAGAACATGTCAAAAAGATACATGGTAGACCAAAAAGGATGAATTGCATCCTGATATGAGACAATTGTAGACTTTATCTATGATAATAAAAAAATTCATTGATAGATTTCTCACATAGACCATTATTGAATACATATGTCCTTTGTACAATCAAAAAAAATAAAGCTCAATATATTTCAGTGCATAGATATCCAAAGTACTGTAAACATAAGCACAAACATAGAAACTTGTCTACAAAATGCATTTTAGTCAAAATTATCCACATATAGAAGCCTACTAACTACTCATCACACAAGTGAAGCCCGCTCTCGACAGCACCAGCTCTCGTGCCTTCTTACTTCATCCAAGCCAGCAGCATCGTAGGGGAAGAGCTCATCACAGGAATCGCAAATATAATGCTGAGATAACCATTGTTTCTGAGAAGGAAAAGAGAGAGGGAAAGAGACCAATAAATTAGGGTTTCATCTGATCAAAAATATCAAGAATGAATGACAGAATTCTTGTCTCAACCAGAATTTTGGTATTGCTCCCTGGCACAGATACCTACACTTTACCAATAACATCACCAGACTGGAACTTTTAAGGTATTGTAATCTGGACTTCTGATTGGTCTGGAATTCTGGTGGTCAAATTCCTATGATTTGTTTTATTTTTCTTTTCTAAAGTTATTTACATATGAATTTTCTCAAACATCTATAATCAAATGCAGTAAAGAACTATAAAGCTACATACCCTCTTCCTAAGACTTCTGTTAACTTCACAGAGCATTCGTTCCTGACAAGATTGGAAAAATATACAGCTTCGGTTAAAACTGGAATCGATCCATACATAAACATAACTATTCATATTTTTCATACCTTTCGTCTTTTCTCAAACATCTATAATCAAATGCAGTAAAGAACTATAAAGCTACATACCCTCTTCCTAAGACTTCTGTTAGCTTCACAGAGCATTTGTTCCTGACAAGATTGGAAAAATATACAGCTTCGGTTAAAATTGGAATCGATCCATACATAAACATAACTATTCATATTTTTCATACCTTTCGTTGAAGATCAGCAAGCTGGTCGAGCATATACTATGTCTGCAAATAGTAACAAGATCTTTTAAGCAATAGCATTCATGGACATATCATGTCACAAAGTTGACAATTTGATTGCTAAAATATTCTCTTAAAAAGCATGTGCAGCAAAAACTCTATTCCAAGCTGAAGTCATTATATTTACATCTTATATACATCAGAAAGCAAAATAGAGAAAGAAGTTCATTTATATAATTATCATGAAACTGTGATTAGAAGTGTCAATACCCTTGTTGATCTTATTTGCTTTAAAGATGCATCTAGTTGCCTTTCAAGTTGCTCCAGCTCCTTGCTGCTTAGAGGCCCAAGATCCTCACCGAGAAGATTCCTAGATTGGAAACATAATAGTAATTCATAGAGTCAGTCTTTAACCCTACGAAATTATAGTACTACATGCTTCAATGGATGTATTATTGTATCTGTTCACCTTTGTGATCGTTGTAAAGCTTCCACACGCGCTTTAAGTTTCAGGTATTCTTGATGACTACTGTGCAGCAACTAAAGAACAAAAGGTCAACTTTTACAATGTGCAGCATGAATATAATCTGTACCATGTCAACACAATAATTAAGAAATCTGTCTTAAGAAGAAAAAGGAACAAATTTTGTTTCTTGCTCCGCTAAGTCACAAGGTTGTCGCCAAAATAAGTGCAAGTCACTTGTAGAACGACGATCATCCACTAAACCCACATAATTTGCAACCAACATTTTCCTGTATTTAACAACCAGACAATAGTATACAACCAACATTTTCCTCATATCTCAGCAAATAAACAATTAACAACCAGACATTAGAATTGCAAGAAAGAACACCAACATGCACAAATAACATGGAATTTGAAATACTACTCGAAAACACACCTGCATCAAGAGTAGGAATACATCCTTCAACGAACATACATGCTCCTCCGTTTGGCAGTCAACATACACACCAGTCAACATACTCATGTTCTCTTCAAGTTCAGCTTCATTGGTACCAACTGGTAACTGCAAAGGATGTACAAAAAAAAGATCAACATTGAAGAGAAGAAAGCACAACAATAGAAACATCTCTTTCACTGGTATCAACTCTGAAATCTCTTTCACTGGACTATACAAGTTCATGCTCTCTTTCCACTAATGGTTATGATAAACAATGTTGTTTTCCACTAATGCTACAGCTCTTAAATGTTACATCTAAGCTTAACATACAAGTTAAAAATAAGCTATGTGGGTCTGTATGCAGAGACACTATAAAAATAACTTAGATCCCCTTCGGTGTGAGAAAGGAGACTGGGATACAAGCTGTAGCATCATTTCTGGATATCTTGAAAGCAAGGAAGAAGCATAGGCAACACTGAGCTAGGTCAATCTCTCTCCCTTTCTCTCTCGTATTTCTTCTTATTATAGTCAGTTTTAAGTCTTTCCATCGTCTTTTAGAACTGGAATAGGGGTTCAGAATTTTCTCTGTTTAATCAATAAGGGCACCTTTTCCCTGTGCTTTCAAAGTCAACCAAATGAAACTTGGCTGAAGCCCCTTTTTAGCTCAGACTTGTAACCCTCCAAAGAGTATTGGTCTCAGCTGAGACTTGTAACCCTTGTAGCATTAAACTCCTGATCAAAATGGCATGGAAAAAATGACAAAAACATTGCATAGAATATCCTATTGCAAGATAACCAGAGAATCTTAGAACCAGATTTTAAACGAAGATGGTATTCAGATTTCAGAAGGCAATTCCCTTAGTAAAACAGCAACCTGCAAATCGAACAACCACCTGCAAAACAAGCAAGCTAACTGAAGAAAGCTGAAAGACAAGATTTAGATGCCTAAAGAGCAAAGGAACCAAATAATACGATTATAATAAATTAGTTAGCGTTGCGGTACATTACCATGAATTTACTGTCTCTTCCGACGGTTCTCAAAGTTCACCTTCCTTGATCTGTTTTCATCTTCAAAAGATATAGCTTTCTCGGAATTTCTGCAAAGAAAGAATCTCCAAGTGTTAGAGCCGGAAAGTTTTATGGAATAAGCCAAAAAAGGGCACGTAAAAAGGAAATATGGAAGACACTGACAGCTTATGCTTCTTGGCATTGTCTTGCTTAATGCTCAGAACCAAATCCATGGTCATGTTTTGGTGCTCCCTTGTCTGTGAATGCAGATCCAAACCCTCCATAGTCATACAATCAATCTTGCATATGCGGCACCAACCCATGCTACCAGGCTTCCTCTTTGTTGACTGTTCGAAGCTGTCAACATCACCTTCACGAGAAACCTGGACATAAAAAGGACAATATCATACACATGTTGAAGTTTGACATATTACAATTATTTGGAAAGATGAATATAAGCAACGATAAAGGGGACATGCTACATGGTGTACCGCATGTTACGTAATAAGTAGCTGAATAAGTAAACTCATTAAAAAGTTGATGAGAAAAGACTCACTGAATTAAAGTAACCATTGCATCCTTCTGATTCACCAAAACCCTGGTTGTTTGAGTGTCTAATGTAAAAGTAGAGTATAAACTGCTTACATGAGTGTCTAAACATGCTCCTTGGTTGCTTGAGTATAAACTGCAGGAACAAAAGGGTGGGGGCAGGGGGGTCGAATGTAAAAGTAGGATTTCATGTAGTGGCTACAAAGCTAACAACTTCACGATACCTGCAATGCAAATCCAAATTAGGACAGTTGGTGGAAATAAGATAAAATTATGAAGTTAAAAAGATGCGAGTATTAATAAAACCTTTTCCCTCCTCTTTTATCCGGGCTTGGGACTGGCAATGCAAAGATAAGCAATGCACTGGCAGAGTTAAAAAGTTTTTTTTTTAATATCTTAAAGCATCACATATATAACTGGTAAACATAATAAAAATACTTGAAAGCATCATAAACATGTATTTTAAGGTTCATCTACATAAGCTAAATAAAACCAACAAAAGACAACTATGTTTAACAAGTTTCAGTCCATAACATACCTGTAAAAGATAACTAGTACTAAAAGTAAGATAGAGATCATCAAACATACTCCAACCAACAATCTAGCCAAATTAGGAATCCTCCATCGACCAAACCGGCAAAAGTATGATTTCCCCTTTGTGGAGGGTCGAATAAAGGAGCATCAGGATCAATCACTTCTTTAACATAAACCTTCTTCTCTCCGTATCCAACTTTTTTAAAATGACACATATTTGATGTAGCATCTGTGACGACATACCCTTTTGCCAATTTTTTACCGAACTTATCACACAAGATAACTTGGGGGTTTCTTGTAGGAGGCGCTGGACAAGAAGAATGAGATATGCCACCCGTGGCAAAAATAGTATCTATGTTTTGAGATAAATGAAGAGAGCGAGGCACTGAACTAGAACCGGGGTCACTTACTAGTGAATTCACAACTGCCGGTGACTTTGTTGTAATTTTTGATAATATAGCCTGCATAAGACCCTCAAAATTATCCATGCGCGAGTCAACAAGTGATATCATTTCATCTTTGAATGATGCTAGTTCTTGAGATGATTTCTTATGTTGTTCAAGTTTTGATTTTGCCACTCCCAAATGAGTTAGCTTCTTCCTCGAGATATTGGAACCCATTGCACGAACCCGTCCCTTTTTGTCCTTCCCAAATACTTCTACCAACTCATCGTTGTCGAAATCTTCAAAAGTTCTTTTGTTCTTGTTTCTTTCTTTAGCAGCCAATACATTTTCCTGTAAAATTCTTGTGTGAGATGATATAAAAAAATCTTAAGCTAAGAATGCAAAATACATACAAATTGGTAGGTTGCTTACATATGTTTCTTTGACACTCTCCAATAATTTACCATCTTTTTGTTTGTGTGCTTGTAACCAAGTATCTACCCGCGAAAGAGATATTTCAGAGTTTTCTTCTTGCTGCAATGGAACAATATAAGTCAACTAATTATCTACCTAATAGGACAATCAAACAAAGAAGAAAGTCATACGATAAAGTATAAATTAAAGTCTCTAAGATAGTAAAATTGAGCTTTTAGGAAGTATTTGGAGGAAGTCATACAATATATATATATATATATATATATATATATATATATATATATATATATATATATATATATATATATATATATATTATGCTAAATATCGAGTTTGAATAACATAAGAAAGGAAGCAAACCATCATGTATTTCTTTTGGGCATATGTACAACGTCCAAGACAATGGGAAAACTCTAGCTTACTACGATTTTTTGTATTTCTCTCACACTCCTCCTTCTTTTTCTGGCCATTCTCATTTTCTAGAAACTTCCTCCAAATATCAGGATCAACACCCTTTGGAACTTCAGTAATATTTTTCCTCAGATAATGCTGCCGCAAAGTGTGTTTATAAGTCCTGAACTTTTGCGACCAAGAAGGCTCAAGCAATGGGCGAGCCACTTCTGGTGGAACATCAAGCTCATAATCACCCTATTAAAGAAACATTAATGACAATAACTAACATAACAAATCTAACAAAGCAAAATAGGTATTAAGTATAATGTTAAACATAAAGAATATTTACAAGAAGTTTACCATAAGTGCATTCCAAACGTCATCTTTAAAATTATTTGGCACCTTGCTAAAGTCGGTGTAGCTAATTGGAATATAGCTTTTTATATGACCACCTGTATCGGTACTCCAATCTTTTGTATATTTTCCCATAATAGAGCCATCAACTTGTACTATGATTTTCTTTTTCTCCTTTGGGCCTCCACTGCCAGATGATACAGATGATGGCAAATTTGATGTATGTTGTGATGAATTTGGGGTAGAATTACCTATACTTGATGACATAGTGTCAAATCTGTACAAGGAAAACCATATAAGAGACTTGAACTTAAGGTTTACACTCAAACAGGTTAGCAAATAATTTGAAAGCAAAAATCAAAGTAAAATTAGCAGCTGAGCTAATGAACACTATTTTGCAGCACTGTAGGCCAGGCATTTACATGCTTGAAAGAAGTAATATTACAAGTAGAATTGCACAAACTCATGAAGAAGCAAAAACTGGACAGTCAAAACACAAGCAACACAATAAGGAAGAAGCAAAAACTGGAAGCTCAGTTAGCGCACTACAATTATATACTTGTTGTTGGTGAGGAAGAAGCAAAAACTGGACAGTCAAAACACAAGCAACACAATAAGGCCTGAATCTATTGCAGAGACAGTCAAAACACAAGGTAAGCAATGACGGAAAAGACTTCTTTGTACAATTTCCACAAACATGTTACGATCGGTGTAATTTCAGTAAAAATGGATCCCTACAGAAAATTTTCTGCTCTTCTTCTGTGATACAAACGTCACATGCCAAAAGAAGCCCTAGATACATGCATTGTTGAGTGTTAAATTCAGCTCTAAAAAAAGCTCCACATTGAAAAGTATCCATAACTTCCACCTGTTCCTTGATAATTGATGTTGGGTTGGAAAAAAAAACCCCTACAATTTCAATTGTGATGTGACCATATGCATCAGACTCCCCATTCTATTCCATGTCAAAGAAGGTTTGAACTTCATAACTTTTGTGATCATGGATGTGGACTCAACCTACACTATTATCTCCAACAAGAAAAAGGAGTGAATAGTCATTCCTATAAGAAATTTAAACAAGGGTTAGTCAATCAGTCAATGGGATGTGAGCTCATGTGCACCTAATATATAGAGAGAGACCTTGGCATGTTGAAAGGTCACACCACTGACCAACCACCCAGAGACCAGATGTGAGGCTACCAAGACTATGCACTTGAGCAAAAGCCAAAATGGTCCTCGTCACCAAACACAATATTCTGGGGGATTCCATCAGCTTTGTTTCTAGTCTCTTCCTAATCTTCCTACTAAGAAGCCCCCAAACAAAGAGGCTTCATCAATTCATGCTTGCTATTCCAAATAGTAATAGCACAACCAAACACAACTAAAACTTTGACTGATTGATGACTTTTCTTTCCTTTGAATCGATGCACAGGGCCAACCAACCAGTGGTTATGAATCAGGAGCCAGTATCTACCAAAATAAGCAAAGATAAATATGCATTATTGCATGTTGGACCACTAGCAGCAAAACCACTATTTAAGATAAATTAGTCCATTTCATAATAAAGAAAATCAATACAAACAAAGATATGATGCATATCAGTATATCTACATTATGTGGGAGTTTGATTAGGTCATGCAGGCCCTCACAGTTGTAACAATTAAATATTCTCTGTTAAACAACAAGAAGAAAAATATAACAGTTCAGATGAATCCTTCAATTTTCTTAGCATACTAATAAGGAGGGTCCATATGGGAAGCAAATGATTATCTTCTCTTTGCACCTTTTATTTCTAGCAAAGCCTGACTCCACTCTGCATAAATGTCACAGGTGGTGTATATTCCCCATTAGATTGGTCTGAAGAAGAATGGCAAAATGTTCTGGGAACAAAAAGATTAGATATTAACATAACTGAAAGAAATACTAAGAGCTTCTTCCTCGTGCAAATAGAAGTCTCGGGGTAGTACTTCCATATTCTACGAGCAGAACATTGTAATGAAAATCTACGTGCAAATAGAACATTGTTATGGGAACAAATAGAAGTCTCAGGGTAGTACTCACCATGAGACATCTGAGAGAACAACAATGAAATGAAAACATGATGCACGTGTCTGAACTCCCATCGGTGAAGGGAGAAGTTCCGTGCTAAAACATCAATATCTGTCATTTATATGGGTTTGTAGAACCATAATAGATTATCTTGAAGGAGTGGATAGCTTTGCTCTGTTTATGCAAAAGATAACTTAAGTGCTGCAGTCGTCACCATGAGATATCTACGAGCAGAACATTGTAATGAAAATCTGTGATGTAAGTGTCTAAAAAAGAGGAAGGTAGATATTATCTTTGCTAACATGTTATCAATCATGAAAATATAGGAGTTGATAATGAAAATAGCTCATTTCCTGTCAATAATCCTAAAATAGTTTTACTTAATAAGTTAAGTGCAGTTAAATCACTCGTGTAAAGCATTATCTCTAGTAACAAAAACAAACTTTAGTTATTATTTGAAAAAGCAAGTTTCAGATGGTAAATTGATGATGGAAGTACTACCCCGAGACTTCTATTTGCACAGGTGGTGTATATTCCCCATTAGATTGGTGTATATTCTTTGTCAATTGGTAAGGAAATCTAAAGTTGATATTAACATAATTGAAAGAAATACTAAGAGTTATATTAAAAAAATAAAAAGATTGGATATGTGCCTATAATCTTTAAGGACAGAAGGGAAACATAAATCATTACCAATCTTTTCAAACCATCTCCAGAAGGGAAACATAAATCATTACCAATCTTTTCATATTAAAAAAGTACATGTAGTAATTAAAGTACAAGAATCAATTGCAAAGTAGAGCCCTCTTGTTTGAGAAGCGCTGCCTCTAATTCCAATATCTAAGCAGGAACATATTGTTGCAACAAAGCTTCCAAATGAGGTTGGTCTTCAAGAGTAGATTGAACCATTAGTATCTCTAAGTCATCTACTTGACAAGTCAATCTCTTTGGTGAGTGTATAACTACCCACCAACCAGGATTTCTAAGATCTTTCGAGTAAAATACTTGACTTGCCTCAGATGCGAGAATGGCAGGCTCATCTAACTCACTACTGGAACTCTTAAACCTATCAAAATTTACCATCACCAGGTTTGAGTCTGGGCACTGCTTACAACCATTGATTTTGTCCTCCACCCTTACCCAGTCGCAATAAAACACTACCTCCTTAAATATTGTATAGTCCAGCTCAATTATCTGCTTGACAACTCCATACCACATGGTCCAAGCGTCTTTGAAGTTTTTATCACTTTTCCTTGCTCTAAATGTAGTCCATGCTCTCAAATAAACACCGCTATCTTGTGTGACTACACCATCATCATGAGATCTAGTAGAGAATACAAAGCCGTTAGCTCTGTACTTTCTGTATGTTTTAACTATGTGATTTGGCCCTTGAACTAATCGCCATAACATAGCCTTTGTCTCTGTATCCCCGGCAATAATCAGCTGTATGCAATGATAATTAAAAAATAAAGTTAAAATAAGAAAGTGAACTTAGCTAATGCAAAAAAGTAAAAAATAAAATAAAAAATACCTTTTCATATAACCAAGGGATGAAAGAAGTCTGAATTTCTATTTCTGTCAATTGAATCCCCTTTCCTTTTCCATGTAAGGCAGATCGGATTGACGTTTTATATTCACTGCAATTTGTTCATAATAATTAACAAGCTTATTATGACAAAATCTATATGCGGACATCTATGATACATAAAAGAAGACAACGTACTTATAATATTCATCGAGTCCATCAACATTGAGACGAAAGAGGACCCATCGACGTATTTGTTGAAATTGTGTAGGTTCAAGCATCATAGATTTATCGTCGAGTAAAGGTCCTTCATCAAAGAAATCCCCATTATCTTCTAGGAAGGCTTTATGTGTATATTTGTGATTTCCCTCTTGCGGATTTGGCATATACTCCATTGCATATCTAACGGACTCGCCAATAAGATAGGATTCCGCAATGGATCCTTCAACATACCGCTTATTGCTCGGTATATCTTTAAACTCCTTCATATGTCTGTTCATAAACAATACATACGGAAAATAATGGATTAGATGTTGTAACAATTAAAAAGTATATAATGAATTAAGATACAAAATAAATTACTTACTGTTCAAAAGGATACATCCATCGAGGTGCAGTAGGTCCACACATTAATGCTTCATCAGCTAAATGGACACTAAGGTGGACACTGATATCAAAAAATACAGGTGGAAAATGTTTCTCTAGCACACATAATGCTTTTGCCACCATGTATTTAGCTCGTTGGATATCTTTTCTAACTAGGATTTTTGAACATAATAAGTTAAAGAATAAGCTTATCTGCTGAATAGCTCTTCGCAAATCTGGATGTTTTGGAAATGCATGTTGAAGCAATACTGGCAATAAGTACTCTAAAATAACATGATAATCATGGGACTTCATAGAGTGCAAACCAGGTGGATTGAGAGTGACAATATTGCTCAAGTTAGACGAAAAGCTAGAAGGGAGCTTTAAGTCTTTCAATATTTTACAAAATTCTCTCTTCTCCTCTTTATCCAAGACAAATGATGCTGTTGGTTTTATCTATTTTCCAGTCTTTTCATCTAGAGTCATCCACTGGTCATTGTGCAAGCCCAACCGTTCCATATCCAACCTTGCATTTATGGTATCCTTTGTCTTCATCTTGTTATCAAAAATTGTATTAATTAAATGCTCTGCCACGTTCTTCTCAATATGCATCACATCCAAGACATGACGAACTTGATGAGAACTCCAGTATTCCAAGTCAAAAAATATTGACCTCTTATACCATGCCTCTTTAGCTTCAACTATATCATCAGCCTTCCGCTTTCGACCTGGAGCTTTTGGAATTTTTCCTGGTATATACTTAATATTACTCAACTTTTCTACAAGTGCATTTCCATTTAAACGAGGTGGAGGAAGTGTATATTCTGAGGAGCTAAGCCCCAAATACCCACCACCTCTAAGGGATGATTCATGCTAAGGAACATATGATAGTTTGTGTAAACCTGTTTATTACTACATTCAAGATGGATGGATGGAGTGTTGTCTCCGCAAACAGGACAAGCTTTGTATCCATGTGTTATGCACCCAGATAAATTTCCATATGCTGGAAAATCATGAATACCCCACATCAACATAGCTTTCAAAGTAAAATGTTGGCCTTTGTAACTGTCATAAGCTGGGACCCCTTCTTCCCACAGTTGCTTCATCTCCTCCACTAGTGGTTGAAGGAAAACATCAATATCTTGACCAGGTGCCTTTGGCCTAGGTATCAACAAAGACAACAGCCGAAACTCACGCTTCATACAGAATGAAGGTGGAAGATTATAAGGAACCACCATGACAGGCCAACAACTATAGCTAGAGAATTGGATACCACGTGGATTAAAACCATCAGTTGCTATTGCAAGCCAAACATTATGTTCTTCTTCAGAAAAAGTTGGCCACTTATTTCGAAACATTTTCCATTGAGGCGAATCAGATGGATGTCGTAAATAATCCCATAAAGAGGTTGCTCGGTGGTGCCAAGTCATTTCTCGTGCTATCCATGGTATGGTATACAGTCTAACAAGTCTTGGAATCAAAGAAAAATGTCTCAGTATTTTCTTGGGTTCTTTACGAAGGCTTCCTCCCTTTCTCATGGTCACTGTGTATCTCGGTTCTCCGCATTGAGGACATTCCTCTTTATCTTCATTATCTTTCCAATATAAAACACAATTATTGACACATGCATGAATGAATTTGTCTTTCATACCCAAGTCTTTCATCTTACTCTTCATAACTGGATACTTTTCCGGCAACGTATTTCCACTAGGGAGCCACCTTTTCAACATTAATAAAAGTGCTGTCATACTATTTCCCGACCAACCAAACTATTTCTTTAAGTTGTGCAGCTCCACAATTGCAGAAAGAGTTGTCTCAGAACCTTCACATGATGGGTACAGCTTCTCAGTTGATAATCTCTTATATTCATTGTACTTCTCATTAACGACGTAAGGTTCTTCTTGAACTCCTGCACCACCAACATCCTCATCATTTAAATGAGGTGCTTCATTAACACCATATAAATCATCGATAAAGTCTCCAATTCCTACCCCTCCCCCATCCTCCATATTTTTGTCATCCATGGTTTCCTCTTCAACCTGTTGCAATGGTGGATTCTTACAAATATTACTAGATGGTTGTTCACCATGTAAAGCCCATAAAGTATATGACTTTTTAATGCCATTCCTAACTAAATGGCTTTCAACAATTTTTTCTTGAAATCTTAATTTATTTCGACACTTAACACATGGACAAGGTAATGTTGTCAACCCCGCTGCACGATTTTTAATGGCAAATTCAAGAAAATCATTAATTCCCTTTGTATATGCAGGGCCCAATCTATCATTTTCATTCATCCACTCTTTGTTATTTGGTTCCGACATACTGCATCATAAAACAAAAACTTCACAAAATTAGAATACAATATTTATTAAGATAAATATTAAGCAAAGGAGTTAAAATTTGGTGAGTATGCGTAAGGGAGATATAATCGATTCATCCAACCAAAAAAAGGATGTTAGCTATTAAGAAACACTATATACAAATGAGATGATACAAAACGCAAGAACAAATTTGTGTGAGAAGCAAAAAGGAGCATTAGTTTCTGATCACGCTGTAATTTCATTTTATTAAAGTATCATCCATGAAAGGTTTAGGTACTATCATCAATATGCCAACCTAGAAGATTGGTTCTCCAATAAACAAATCTCAATAGGCAATCCCAAAAATATTTAGTTATTTATTTATATAATGTAATTACTGTTATTATTCCAGGGAGGTTCTTCAAAGTAATATCAATTCATTAAAAGAACATCTTAAAAATGAAAAGGTAATCCAAGAGGTATGATCCTTGCATATAATTATAAGAAAATTCAACTATTCAGTTATGTTGCATGTGCAACAGAAAGATTGACATAAGAAAAAAGGTATTTGCAATAGATACCTAAGTAATTCGCTCAAATATCGGCTAAGATGTTATCATAATTCATTTTTTTTTCCAAACAAAAGGTACATCTCTCCTCGGAACAAGCTTTGTCTTTGCTTTTGTTCCATAACTGAATGATATATTCAGATTTCAATATCTGCTAAGCTTTGTGACTTGGGTAGTGCAAAGAAATTGGTATATCATGTCATATGTATGTGAATATATTCTGGAATTTATCTTTGGTTTGACAGAGCGACCTAATATCAATCAAGAATTTCTCATTACCCCCTCTCCTCCCAAAAAACTAGGTGAGTTCTCACCCTAAATCAAAGCAAAAGAATATAAGGGTGCGTTTGATTACAAGGTGGAAAATAAATTAATTCCACGGAATTATTTTACTAGGAAACAAATTCCATGGAAAATAAATTACAGGAATTGATTTGGGTGTTTGATTGTCGTTATTCTCCATCGAAAATAGTTATTTTTCATGAAAATTGATATTTTCCTATTGGCTGGGCCAGGTTTATTTTCCACCATTCTGGAGGAAAATATGGAAAACGGTAGATTTTTGGAAAATAATTCCATGGAAAATATATGCTATCAAACACTACAGCTGATGGAAAATTTGTAATGGAAATATTTTCCATGAAAATAAAAGCTCAATCAAGAACAACCTAAGGGTTTTTTCTCACCCAAAAAATTAGGATTTTTTCTTACCCAAAAATCTGGTTGAAGCAAAAAAAATCGAGACTTGGAGTTTGTTTGCAGTCGATGAAGACGAACCCCCCCCCCCGGCGGCTGAAGGACTCGCCGAAGTCGAACTTCCAAGGTGGTTGCCGGAGTTGCCGCGGTTGAAGAACTCGCCGAAGTCGAACCCGCGGTTGAAGGACTCGCCGAAGTCGAGATAGTTGCCGCGGTTGGACCTGCGGTTGAATAAGAGAAAGGGAGAGGGAGAGAGAGTCTCTCTAGATCAGAGAAAGAGAGAGAGAGAGAGAGAGAGAGGTGGTGGGTCTGAACTCCTTGAATAAGAGAAAGGGAGAGGGAGAGAGAGTCTCTCTAGATCAGGGAAAGAGAGAGAGATGGAGAGAGAGTTGATGGTATATGTTGGGAAACTAGGGCTTTTGTCCCGCAGATTTTTTTGGAGGGAATTGGGAAATCCATCGCCATTTTTTTTAGGCTTTTGTCTTTTCACCAACTTATTTTATTTAAGGAAAAAATATATATATATTTGTAACAGACTATAGTGAATACTAACGGACCTACATGGTTAGTAATTTCTAACGGACTTTAACTGTTAGAAAGGGAAAAAAGGGCCCATTAGAAATTCAGCAATTTGGTGTAGCATTTCGCAGAATGTCAGTGGCCGTCAGTAATCATGGATAATCTGACCCACGTCTCCGGCGGAGCTCACGGGTTACAAAAGGAAAAGTGCATCGAAGCCCATACGCTAAGGAATTGTCCTCCCCGTCCAATGCCTACTAGGTTGTATCCACAACATTAAACCTCTATAACCGCTAAGTCAAACTAGCATGCAACCTCTATTAGCGGTTATTCCTATCGCATGGCTTGTACGTACTGGTGGCCAGCCAATCACGCACGTCCGTGTTCTATATGCGACACACAATTTTGTGGTACAACGTGTCAAGGCCATGAATGCAATACACAAGGTGGTCCCTTAGATCTAGGTTTAATGTGTAAGAAAAATAATACATAGCAGAAAATATAAATGAACAGTAAGTTCTAACAGGTTATACCATGTATCACAGTTTATTTTACATAAAAAAAATAAATAATGCATGAAATATGAGCTAAAATAAATAAACAGTAAATGGCAAGGTGTCTTGCCTGGTAGGACGCCTGGTGTGCCGCGATGATGAATGTGGCACGAACTGCGATGTCGGTGTATTAACTATGCATGGTGACTTCTGATGGTGGCATGGACGGTTCCATTGGATCTAGAAGGGTCAAATTAGTTAAGGTGGACATAAGGTAGACGGCTTTGGTGACAGAACAGGAATAAGAGGATTTAGTCAAGGACTGGAGAAAATCGAAGGAAATAATATATATACAAATTTAGAAAAACTATTTATAATAATCGAAAACTAGTTTGAGTCTAAAAGAAATACTTAAAGTCAAAATTGTTTTCAGCAACACTCTAAGTTGTCGAAATTGGATAATTAGATAGGAGCTCTATTTTTATTAGTAAAATAATATTTTATAAATATTTAAAAATAAATAAAACTTTGATTTAGGCTAAACTATATTTTACTAATAAAAAGTTATTGATAGATATTTACAAATCTAGAAAACTAGTTTAAGACAAAAACCTAATTTTGTTGAAGTAAAATTTTTGGTGAAAACTATCTTTGAAAACGGTTAGAAAATACTGTGTCCATAAAATTTCTAAAATAATAATAGTAGCAAATAAAATGTTTTTATTTTTATAAAAATAACAACAATACACAAAATGAAAATGAAAATACTAATAATAATAATAAAAATATTAAGAATAATAATAATAATAATAGTGACAATGAAATAATAATAGTAATAATAACAATAATAATAAGATGAATAATAATAATAATAAATAAAATATTAATAATAATAATAATAATAATGATAAGGATAATGATAATAATAATAATAATAATAATAATAATACTAATAATAGTAATCCTAATCCTGAATGTGAACTTATAAAAAAAGACCGAAGTCAGCAAACTTTAGTTAAGTAAACGAAAAAAAAAATGAAACATTTTAAGAAAGAAAGGAAGAGAGAGGAGAGAGAGAGGGGAACAGAGGGGCGAGAGGGTTTTCGAGAGGGAAGATGAGAGCGGCGGAATTCTGCGCGGTGCAGAGGCGGTGAAGGCGCGGGGAGCTGCGGGAGAGGCGCGCGAAGAGGAGTAGGCGGCGGAGTCGCCGGTGGTTCACGCGGGGGTGCGGCGCAAGGAGGCGGCAGAGCGGGCGGAGGAAGGGTCGGTGAAGAGCACGGTGGCGCGAGCGGAGGAAGGCGGTCGGAGGCTGCGGAAGTGAGAGGAGGAAGACGGAGCAGGGGGTTTGGCCATGGCGGTCGCACGGGGCTTACCGGCGGGCGTGCGGCGGATGGATGCGGTCCGTCCAGGGTGGCTCCGATGCTGACGCCGGCGGAGGGCGCTGTGTGCGACGGAGAAGAGGGAGAGGCTCGTCGGTGGGTTAGAAGAGGAGTTGTGAACCTTCAGCACGAAGCCGTACGGCAACGACGGTCACCGGCTGGAGATCCGGTCTGATTTGGTGGTGCCGCCGAGGGGTTTGCTCGTGCGAAAGGCTCACACCGGAAAGGCGCTGCTGTGTCCACCGAAGATCGGCGAACGGCGAGGCTCCACCAGGATCAACAGCAGACAGGTACAAGAGTTTGGGTTTTTCTAGTATCTTCTTCTTTTGTTTTTTTGGTGTTCGATGGTAGGACAAATTTTTGGTGGTGGTGATGGTGATGGCCGTGAGTTGGCCAGAGTTTAGGCCAGGTTTGTCGGTGACAGTGGAGGTGGAAGAGGAGACGGTGGTGGATGGCCGGGTAGACTGCGGCGGTGGGGTTTGGATTGGCCGCCTGTGGCCTGGTGCGATGGCTGGCCAGGATTTTTTACGGTTGACGGAGGTGATCTTGTCGGTGGGGATTTTGGTGGTTGATGAGGGTTTGGTCAGGATGTTTGGTCGGGAGAAGTTGGGTCGAACGGGACAGTAGAAGACGAGGTGGCGATGGCTGGATTAGGTTAGGGATTTGGAATTGATTGTATCGGGGTCGTGTCCTGCGCGACACATAATAGGGTTGTGGGGGATGGGCGTCCGTGTGTCGGACACGGGAGAGATTGTATATGTAAAAGAAAAATAGTAGAAGCAACTAGGTTGACACGGACACGATGCACGTATATTTGTGGAGAAATAATGTGTGATATAATTTATGGAGAAGTACCCTGCCTATTTATAGGATGTGGAAATTTCCAGTTGGATAAAGATTAGGAGTAGTTTAAACCCAAAAATAGATAGTTCGTAATTTAATTTAAAATCAATCCAAATCCAAATACAATTCCAATTTAAAATTAATTAAATTCTTTTAGTTTAAAAATCAAATAGGATAAATAAATTTTCCAAACATAGATATCATTTTAGCTATTTAAATATATCCATAAAATTAATTCAAGATTTAAATTGCCACAAAAGTTTCAAAAATATGTTTTCCAAAAATACAAATAATAATAATTTTGAAAATAATATTTATTATTTAAAATACCCTAATAAATAATTAAATAAATATATGAAAAATTTATTTATTATTAGTAACTGTTATAAACGAAAAGGCTTTCATAAATAAATCATAAATTTAGAAACTTTGATAGCAAAAAAATAATTAATATATATATTATCTTGAAACTATAAAAATAGAAAAAATATTTTTCTAAAATATGTACGCTCGCACATATTTGCACTCGTCGAGCAATTACGAAAAATATATTTTCGTGCGCGACGTACAATACGACTACGCGACGTACAATACAAAATTTTAAATCAGTACAAAATTTAATAAAAAAATAGTAGAAATTTAGGGGTTTTACATCCTACCCAACTTAAATGAATTTTGTCCTCGAAATTAAGAATTTGTAGGGGGGTGAGAAGACACAAGGGATATCGATGGGGAACAATCAATAACAAAATCATGCCGTAAGAAATCACGATCTAGATCGTAGAAAAATAATACGGTATGGTCATAATCGATAGGAAGGCTAGAGGAAGTTCTAGAATAACATCTTCGTCCTTCTAAAATAGGTGAAGGCGAAAGGAATATAGAGTTCGAAGGAGGCGTTATCGAATACAAATACTTGGTTCAAAGGCGATCGAATAATTCAAAAGGAGTTGTCAAGGTAGTCGCGGATGGAACTCTAAAGGACAAGTTTAGCTATGTCCCCATCCATGTAGAACGATAGATATAAGCGAACCAAAGTGCACTCGGTTGATCAGACCATTATGCTCCGGTTCTGAGTAGACAATACGTTAGTGAGCGGCCGCTCAATATCATATGCCTTGATCAAGCTTGATAAAGAATTAGCTTGCAAATACTAGGCTATATTAGCATCATTAATTTAGATAGTAAAACATAGGCACGATGGTAGATGAAATAAAACAATATGAATAGTCTAAGAGTTATAAGGATCTAAGTCTTTTTTATTCCTATACCATCATTCTACGGTCTTATTGACCAAGGCTTGGTTGACAAAATGGGTCAAATTCCTCTAGCCTCTATGGTCTAGATAATACTATTTGTATTCCCTTAATGGTCAAGGGTGTGTCAGGTCGTGGGGTATTCTACCCAACTTAAAAGAATTAAGCTAAGGGTGTTTGGGACATCTAACTAGTCGGGTCAATCTCTAGCAAGCACGAAGGGAAGACAAGAATAATGATAGAAGGAATCAAGCAAGATGCAATTGATGAGTCGAACGGTAATTCGAATAGGAAATCGAGGGAAGAGGTCAAGTATGCGGATGAGATCCTAGACTTCTAATCCTATTTGCAGGCTTGCTTGGTACGGTAAAGTAACCAAACAATTTATCTTGACCTGCATGGGCTACGACAAAAACATGTAACGCTCCAGTCCCAAAATACGTAGGACTATGAACGTAGACATGCCAGCTGTATACATACGAAGTACACTCCAATATATGGAAACCTCGTATGAATACATAAGCTGTAAAATACAGTAGAACCACAACAAACTAATCTCATCCACACAAAATAAATGAATAAAAGATATCATATAATGATAATGAATTGTCTTGATACAATATGTTGGGCGGAGACAAATCCACTACCAACAAATAAAGGAAAAATACATGAGTAATGAAATGATTTTGGCGAGCGAAGCGAAGACGATCCAAATGCAGTCATCCTCGAAGAAATAGCGATGATCACGGCTAGAGCTAGAACACCTGCGAAAGACAATAGCACACACCTGGCGAGATAACCAGGTCCTCAGAGGGACGTAACAAGACACATAATATCATGCCATATAAACTGAATAAATATTGCTCAAATAAATAAGTCAATTGAATTATAACATGGTCCAATACACACCTATTGAATGAGCGTACCATCCCCCTAACCAAACAAGGACAGGAGATGGTAAACTAATTCACGGTGACGTATCATTTCATGCTATAAATCCAATATGGTACCCGGACCCCAACAAGGTTCAATACCTTCTCATCGAGTAGTAAGCCACACCTACAACCAAATAAGACAATATTGATAAACTAATCTGCGACAAGTTATTGTTCCAAGCCAGGTCTGATACAAGTACCCAAACCAAAAGTACTCGTACCTAACGATAAGGTGCAAAACCGTTCTAAAGTAAAATGTATTTAAGAACAATCCTTCCAACGCATGGGCCCTGGCTGAATAGGATCGGCATAGTCCCCCCTTGGGCACCAGAGGCCCCATCAGTAAGAGCATAACGTTTTGCAGAACGCAATGGCCGTCATATCATGGTAATCTGACCCGCGCGCCCGGTGGAGCTCACGGGTTACAAGGGAAAGTGCTCGAAGCTCATACGCTAAAGAATTGTCCTCCCCGCCCAATGCCTACTATGTTGTATCCACAAATTAAACCTCTATAACCGCTAAGTCAACTACATGCAACCTCTATTAGCGGTTATTCCTATCGCACGGCTTGTACGTACTGGTGGCCAGCCAATCACGTACGTTCGTGTTCTACATGCGACACACAATTTCGTGGTACACGTGTCAAGGCCATGAATGCACAACAAATGGTCTCTTAGATCTAGGTTTAAGTGTAAGAAAAATAATACATAGCAGAAAATATAAATGAACATAAGTTCTAACAGGTTATGCCACTCCACAGTTTATTTTGCATAAAGAAAATAATAATGCATGAAATATGAGCTAAATAAATAAACAGCAAATGCAAGGTGTCTTGCCTGGTAGGATGCCTGGTGTACCGCGATGATAAATGTGGCACGAACTGCGATGTTGGTGTAATAACTATGCGGGGTGACTTCTGATGGTGGCATGGACGGTTCCATTGGTCCAGAAGGGTCAAATTAGTTAAGGGGGACATAAGGGACGGCTTTGTGACAGAACATGATAGAGGATTTAGTCCCGGACTGGAGGAAATCGAAGGAAATAATATATATACAAATTAGAAAAACTATTTATATAATCGAAAACTAGTTTGAGTCTAAAGAAATACTTAAAGTCAAAAATTGTTTTCGGCAACACTCTAAGTTGCCGAAATTGGATAATTAGATAGAGCTCTATTTTATTTAGTAAAATAATATTTTATAAATATTTAAAATAAAAAAATTTGATTTAGGCTAACTATATTTTACTAATAAAAGTTATTGATAGATATTTACAAATCTAGAAAACTAGTTTAAACAAAAACCTAATTTTGTTGAAGTAAATTTTTGGTGAAAACTATCTTTGAAACGGTTAGATAAACTGTGTCCATAAAATTTCTAAAATAATAATAGTAGCAATACACAGTTTTTATTTTTACAAAAATAACAACAATACACAAAATAAAATGAAATACTAATAAATAAATAAAATATTAAGAATAATAATAATATAAATAATGACAATGAAATAATATAGTAATAATATAATAATAATAATAATAAGATGATAATAATAAATAAAATAATAATAAATATATAATATAATAATAATAATAATAATAATAATAATAATAATAATATATAATAATAAAAATGATAAGGATAATGATAATATATAATACTAATAAATAATAATAATACTAATAATAGTAATCCTAATCCTGAATGTGAACTTATCAAAAAAAGACCAAAGTCACAAACTTTAGTTAAGTAACGAAAAATGAACATTTTAAGAAAGAAGGAAGAGAAAGGAGAGAGAGAGGGGAACAGAGGGGCAGAGGGTTTTTGAGAGGAAGACGAAGAGCGCGGACTTTCGTGCGGTGCGGAGGTGGTGAAGGCGCGAGAGCTGCGGGAGAGCGCGCGGAGAGGAGTAGGCGGCGGAGCGGCGGTTCACGCGGGGGTGTGGCGCAAGGAGGCGGCGCGGACGAGGAAGGGTCGGTGAAGAGCACGGTGGCGCGAGCGGAGGAAGGCGTCGGGAGGCTGCGAAAGTGGAGAAGGAAGACGGAGCTGGGGGTTTGGCCATGGCTCGCGCGGGGCTCGCCGGCGGCGTGCGGCGGATGCATGCGGTCCGGCCGGGGTGGCTCCGCGCTGACGCCGGCGGAGGGCGCTGTGTGCGACGAAGAAGAGGAAAGCTCGTTGGCGGTTAGAAGAGGAGTTGTGAACCTTCACACGAAGCCGTGCGGCACGACGGTCACCGGCTGGAGATCCGGTCTGATTTGGTGGTGCCCCTGAGGGGTTTGCTCGTACGAAAGGCTCTCGCCGGGGAGGTGCTGCTGTCCACCGAAGACCGGCGAACGGCGAGGCTCCACCTCAACGCAGACAGGTACAGGAGTTTGTGTTTTTCTAGTATCTTCTTTCTTTTGTTTTTCTGGTGTTCGATGGTAGACGAATTTTTTTGTGGTGGTGATGGTGTGGCCGTAGTTTGGCCGAGTTTAGGCAGGTTTGTCGGTGACAGTGGAGTGAAGAGAAGACGGTGGATGGCCGGTATACTGTGGCGGTGGGGTTTGGATTGGCCGCCTGTGGCCTGGTGCGATGGCTGCCAGGATTTTGTACGGTTGACGAGGTGATCTTTCGGTGGGTTTTGGTGGTTTGATGAGGGTTTGGTCAGGATGTTTGGTCGGAAGAAGTTGGGTCGAACGGACAGTAGGAGACTATGTGGCGATGGCTGGATTAGGTTAGGGATTTAGAATTGATTGTATCAGGGTCGTGTCCTTCGCGACCCATAATAGGTTGTGGGGGGATGGCTCCGGTGTCGGACACGGGAGAATTGTATATGTAAAGAAAATAGTAGAAGTAACTAGGTTGCACGACGATGCACGTATATTTGTGGAGAAATAATGTGTGATATATTTATGGAGAAGAACCTGCCTATTTATAGGATGTGAAAATTTCCTTGGATAAAGATTAGGAGTAGTTTAACCCAAAAATAATAGTTCGCAATTTAATTTAAAATCAATCCAATCAATACAATTCTAATTTAAAATTAATTAAATTCTTTTAGTTTAAAATCAAATAGGATAAATAATTTTCCAAACATAGATCTCATTTTAGCTATTTAA